>LJIJ01002622.1:0-25173 GCA_001718145.1 Orchesella cincta
GAAGGCTGGGAGCGTTGGCAGTCCCATCAACAAACTTGTGGAGTGGTCCGTATGCTTCTGAGCTAAACTTACTAAATTATTGATTAGTGATCCATGCCATTATGACTAATTTTGATAGAGTTTGTATGAAATAAAGCCTTCATTACATTAGGCTCTACTTATTTTTAAATCATCATCATCATGAATGTTTACTCGTGAATTATGTTTAAAGATGCTCATGCCTAATAGAAGTTGATGAAAGTTGGGGAGAGTTGCGAAAATGTTCATTAGTTGCATACTAAATGCTAAATCAAGACACTAAACAGCCCACAAAAACATTCCCAACTCAATAATTACGTGGTTTTGGATTTATTTACAAATAAAGTACAGTTTTTATGAAAAAAATTTGCTAATCATTCGGTAACATCAGCCACAGTTTTCCGAAGGAGGAAAGGACACACTTTTTTTGATGGTTTGTCAGCATTCCAAAGGTTTTGAAAGCCTTTCCACACTTTTGGCAACGATATGAGAGGCGATCTCCGTGAAGGCTTCGCTCATGCTTGGCCAGACCAGTAGGAGAAAAAAAATGTTTCGAACAGAATCTGCAAAGATGTGTTTTACCATTCACTTCCTCCACATTCCCACTTTTGTTCTTCTTGAGCTCCTCACACCTTTTCCGATGTTTATGAAGTCCCAAAGAAGCGCAAAACCTCTTGTTGCATCCCTCGCAGATGTACGTCAGCTCGGAATAGTGAGCCTTCAAAAGATGACTACGGATAGCCATCAAATTAGCAAATGTCGCCGTCCCCGGGCAAAAGTCGCACAGCCAAGTTTCCACCCCGTCTTCCCCTTTCTTCTCCAGCCGAAAATGTTTTCCATCTGTAGCGCCTGGAGTAGCTAAAGGTCCCTCATGAAAAGCTCTCATATGAGCCGCAAAAGTGCATTGTCTTAAAAAAGTTTGTCCGCAGTATTCACATGAATAGTTTTTCTCCTTCGCGTGAATAGCTTTTATGTGGTTTTGAGTGCAACGTTTTGCAAAGAAAAGTCCACACTCTTGACATTTGATTGGCACCAGTCCCAATTCTGCGAAATGTTGCTGGCGTTTGTGCAGCCGGAGTTGGCTGTCGGACCGGAAACTTGTACCACAGAGCTCACAAAAAAATGATAGGGAGGTTGCATGAATTTTCTGAAAAATCAAAAAAGGATCCGCTTCAAAATATTATCCTTTTGAATAATTCATCAATGGTTTTGGTGATAATAAAACTCACCGTTTGCTCCATATGTTTCCGATAACAGTGATAAGAGTTCATTGTAATGTTGCAGGTGGTACAGGTGAGCAGGATACTCAAGTGTTTCTTCGCAATGTGATAGTCTTGTTCTATCTTGGATGCAAAAATCAACTCACAGTGTGGACATTTAGAGTCACCTTCTTCACTTTCAGGATTTTCTTCAAGGTTTTGAACGTCGGGATGTTCCTTATCCATATGAAACTTGAGTAGCTGTTTGCTCTCAAACTTCTCCTGGCAATCCGGCTGACTACAAACCTTCCATTCTTCTTGATCCGCGTGATAAATCCGAAAGTGTTTCTTGAGAACCCATTTTTCTGTGTAGAGCATTTGACAATGATCGCAGGAGTAGGCTATCTCTCCGTCGTCTTGTTTCTGCTCCTCAACAATCATTGCGCAAAGCGAACTTGCAAGATGACGTTGTAGCGACGTGGTCTTAAGCAACCACCCACACAATTCACAGGTAGTGCAAGGCTCCTCATTTGAAGGGTCGTGGAGGAGAAGGTGTCTGTCCAAGACGTATTTTTCAGATGAGCGAGCAGGACAAATTGGACATTTGTACGAGTGGTATCTCTTTTCAGTTTTTGGCTGACCAGCCTTCTTTTTCGACACCGGAAAAGCGTGAATCCGGGCAATGTGATGACTCATACGACCGGGCGGAACAAGCCAACCGCATTCAGGGCATAAGGAACCTTCGCCTTTTTCATGATATTTCAGATGGGCAATCATCCGCTCTCTAATGTTCCTTACGGCAGAGCATAAGTTGCATTTGAACATCGGGTATCTTCCCTGACGAAAGTGGTGTAGAGGGACTGATAAGTGGATCTGACTTCTGAGACTCTTCTAGTTTTTTCTTTCTTGAGGATTTGAGCTGGCGGATGACTCCTTTTGGTTTTGGAGGACGACCTCGTTTTCGTATTGTTTGAGGATCGGAAAGAGAATCTGTTTTTCTTTTAGAAACACGTTTTCGGGGGCTAGGCTTGTACTCTTCATCCTCTGAATCTTGGGAATGAGTACTACTCAAGCTGGAGTCATCGTCACTATCAGGTTTGAAATCAGACGTGGATTCGCAGAGCATCTTCGTTGCCTAGCAGTTCGCAATTTGGTGACGAATTCCCAGCGGAAAGTCTTTCCGTTGATTCACATGGGGACAATGCAAATAGATTTGGTTCAAGATTTTCAAAATTTCTTATGCCGGAATGTTCAGTTTGGTGAGCAGTCTTCTGCTTGGTAAGCATCGATGTTTCCAGTGGCGCCTCATGGACCTGCGACGTAGAGTGAGAATGCTTTTCCTTGGATTCGTCTTGTTGATGATGATGAATTTTCATATGACTTGGCATCGACTTGATCTTCACCAGCCACCCACATAAGGAACAGGGTTCGGAGTTTCCAGCATTTTCATGGAGTTCGGCGTGCTTCATCAGACATGCCTTCCGCGGGTACCGAGCCGGACATTTTTGACAGGAGAAAATGTAAGCTGGCGGCTTCTTTCCAGGGTGGTGGCGAGTATAATGACGATTCTTGTCTCTTGAATGGATTAGCCATCCGCACTCCGTACACGAGAAGCCGTCTCTTCGCTGGTGGGAACGGAGGTGGGTGCGCAAACTTATTCTGTCGCATCTAACGGCGGAGCACAAACTACATTTATACTTTGTTTTGTCGCCGTGTCGGATGATGATGATGAAAGGTTCCGGTTTTGCATTAGGACCACGCCTTCGTTGCATTTTGGTAGGCTCCTGTTTCACAATCGCTGAATCTTTGGAATGATTGCTCCAATTGGAATCATTATCATCGGGCTCAAAATCAGAGTTGGGTTCCTTATTATTATCAGCATCCTCGTGAGGTTCGGAATACGATGACGATCTGCTAAAGGACCGGGTGCCTTTTGATGAACAACGGGATGGCAGAATCTTTCTCGAGTTGATATTTCCGCAACCTTCGCTATCTACATCTTTTTGTGGAGAAGTCTCCTCAGGATCTATTTTCACAACATCAACTACTCTAAAAGGACTCGGAAATCTGTGGAAGGATTAAATACGTCTATAAAACTTACACAACTGATGATTAAAAAAACCACAATTTATTAAAATATGCATAAATTTAACCTTTCAAAACTTCTCCTCTAATCTCCTCCCAAATGCAGGTGAGTCCATCCTCAGCTCCTCCCACCTCCCTAGTATTGTAAATACGACCCTTCAGCTGCTTTGAAATCCTAGTTAATCTCTTCTTCAACTCAGATATCTCCTTCAAAGTGGTGTAAAACTGTTGAACTGCCTCTCCACAAAGTGAACAAACTCCCACCCAAAACTCGGGATGAAGCTGACCTCCAAACTGCTTCAGAAATTGGTGCAACTTCTTCTCTGGAATGCCGAGTATCTTCCTCAAGATAAAGACAACCTCTAGATGCTTATCAAGAAGAGAATCTTGTGTTGACAACAAGGAACCGGTTGGATAGACAATCATCATGATCAGCTGTTTCCTTCTTCAACGGGTTATCTTCCCATTCACAATGGTGAAACTGGGTGGTAGTGGCACCGCACAAAACAGACACTTTTCAGTTGCTCCAGCGTCACAAACTGGAGTCTCTTCCATCTCCATCATAATTATTTCAACACGGTTGTCAATCCACCACCTTTCTAGCCACAACTTGTCAAACAGAATAGACATAGGTGGACAAATGAACAAACTTTTAAAATTATGACATTAAACGTATTCAATTATTTAAAGAACCACTCACAGTTGTCATTATAACAATTAAATGATAACCGATTTACCATATTCAACTGATGATTCACTTTCACTGTGCTCGTGATGTAAACATTGTGGATTGTGATGATCATGACAGTTGAGATTTTGAGAAAAAGGGGGAGAGTTGAGACAAACAATGCTAATAAGGCTATAAAATTCAACAGTGAATAAAAATTCAAAGAGAAAATTCGATGTAAAAATGCTTTTATTTTATGACTTTTGATTAAATTTTGTTAATTATGAAAGATACATTAACGCGTTTATTATATTTTTAATTTCTTTCCTTATATTAGTTTTTACGGGGTATAAATGGTTAAATATTTAACCACTTAAACTAACATTTATTATATTTTTGACACATTTTACAAAATGGCTCAATACAATCTTCATACAAGTTTTATGGACACCTGGTCATCTTCCTCAGTCTTTCTTCAAATCCAAATCACAGACTTGGAAAAAACATTTTTCAGCGTCAGATTGATGTTGATGATTGGAAATCCCAAGTGGAGAAACGCCAGTAGGTTATCGTCAGCGCTGCCGAAAGCTCGAATTGTGGTCCATGAATTCAACGAGCCAAATTGGATTCCGGATCCACATGTGACATGTCTTGCATGAATTCATTCATGATTATGAAAATGCCGAAATATAAACTGTAAGGCAATTGAATAGATAAAGGTCGTTTTAAATTCAATTGTTGACTTTTATTGAAAAGTTTCAATCATTCCTATGTACAATTATGCAATGTTACAACAAGTTTTAACAACAAATATTCAAAAGCAACTTCAAATTTAATCAGACTCATCAGTTTCAGTGAATACTTTTTCAGTAACAGAATCATGAAAGGGTTTTGTATACTGCTGAGTTTGTAAACTCTTGGCTGCCTTCACCCCATGAACTTTTGCCACATGACCTTAAATTGTGGCGATGTTTATACGCTGCCCCACACAAATCGCAGACAAATGGAGTTTCCTTCGAGTGGGTTCTCTGGTGCTCACTAAGTTTCTGCTTGGACCAACATTTCTTTCCACAACCTTCCTCTTCACAGACGAATTTCCAATCTTTAGGATCCGTATGCATACAATTAATGTGTTGGTCAAGTTTTGTTCTATTTTTAAACAGTTTCCCACACGTCTCACACGTCAAGGTTCGTTTAGATGGTTTATGGACGGTGTAGATGTGACGTTTAAAGAAAATCTTGATGTAAACGCTGCTGGACACATTTCACATTGGAATTCATTGCCATCATCATCTTCATCTCTTTGATGCTGCATTTTATGTCTCTCAAAGTTTCCCTTTGAGTCAAACCTTTCCTTGCAAACTTCACACTCCAACTTTCCTGCTAATCCACTTCCCTTCCCTTTGTGAACCTGTTTGAGATGAAGTCGTAAACTTGAGGATTTTGTGAACACTTTGGAACAATGAAGACACTTCATTTCGGCGGCCTGTCTGTGAACCACTCTCAAATGGTTGCTGAGGTGCACCGAAGTCTAAATGGGGCTTTGCATATCAAACAGGTTGAAATTGTTGCTGGATCCATCCCTCCACGTTGTGCTCTGATTCAAAATGCCTTTTCATGTATTTTTAGAGGTTGTGGCGCAAACACTTTCTTGCAAATGTCACATTGGTGCAGGACCTTGGAAGTCGTAGATATCTTTGAAATTTCTAAGTGTTTCGCGAGGAAATGGTCAATTATCCTCCTCTTTTCACCATATTTCATGTCACAACGAGTACAACTTAGCTTCAACTTCTCTCCAGAGTTTTCTTCTTGGTTCCTTTCCGACACTCCGGGTTTGGAAACCGTCTTGGTTTTGTGAGAGGTGATCTCATGCCAAGCGTATTCGTGTGCTTTGCTAAATTCCTTTGGGCAAAGTGTGCATCCCCACTTTCCATGGGTTTGAAGGTGGATCTGGAGACTTTCTTCGAATTCGAAAACTTCATAGCAGCCCTCTTCTGGGCAGAATTTGTTGCCCACGATGTGCTTTATGTGTGGAAATATGGGAGCGGAAGCAGGCTGCAGATTTGAGGGGTCTTTTGTGGAACAACGCCCGCTTTTTCGTTGGGTACGATGCATGAGGAGGATTTTGTGGGAGGAAAACATTTTACCACATGAGCGACAGCTGCGGTAGTAACGGAGAGAGTGTTCCAAAAAACGATGCTTCTCTACGGCGGCTTCACAAGAAAAGGAAGCATGACAAACTTCGCATTCCGTGGGTGGAAGTGATTTGTCACGATATCGGTGAAGTTGGGGCTTAGTCAGAGCTTTTTTACATTTTTCTGTTGGCGTTTCTTCACTACTTTCTGCTGTTTTTCGTTTTTGTGGTCGGTCTTCAATTTTAAATTCTTTTTCAGTGTGATTTGGATTCGCTTCAAGGGGCTTATCATCAACATCAGTTAACTGTTTATCAGAATTAAATTTGATTGCTTCAATTTCAACTTTAATCTCCTGTTGCGATGAAAATTTCTCTTCAGTTTCTGAATGCCCCAATTCCTCATTCGATTTATCATCATCATCATCATCTTCTTCTTCGGAATGTTGGAGAAAGTCAGTGTTCATTTCATATTCAGAAACTGAATCATCGTCACATTCGTCGCTTAAACTTTCCAAGTCAGAGTTGGCACTTGCGAATGACACATGTTCATGGGATTTTAGATGAAGATCCAGGCTAGCTACGTTTGCAAAAGTTTTGAAACATTTTGTACATTGGAGTCGAGATCGGATAGATTTTCTTGTTTGTACTTCTAACTCAATTGGTTGTTGAGGTTGGGTCTGGGAAGAAATGGGAGGTCTACAAGGCTCTCTGATAATTTCTCCATTGTTGGAACAGATTCTCCCATTTGTGGTGCACGTGTCTCGCTCTCTATCTCAATAGACTCACATTTGATAATTAGCTCACCATAATCTGGTTCTGAATCTTTACCCACATCCATTTCTGAATTGTTCCCGAGCTCTTGCGAATTTTCTCTGAGAATCTGAGAGGACTCGTCAACGTCATATTCCGTTATAAATTCATCGTCATCCGCTACAGAATTGTCGACTTCAGACTTTTTCTGTTCATCTAAATTCAGATTCTGAGAATGAATAGCGTCTGTTAACATCTTCAAATTGTCAAGACATCTCCCATTAGATTCTGTGATTACACATGGAGAGGAAAAGGGGTTCCTATCCTCAGCGTCAGGTTTTCCAGCTCCATGAGTATTAACCATCTTTGTAGGACACAATTTTTCAGTCATGTCATGTTGCTTATTTTCAAGATGTTTGGAGATTTTTTGTAGTCCCACCTTTGGTTGAGCAGATTTCAGGTTTACATTGCCTGCAATTCATGAAAATAAAACTGTTGAAGGGGTTTTCATGTCAATTCATTGCAATTCAGAATGCGTTTCTAAGCTCACATTTATTGATGAGAAGTTTCCTCAGCTCTTTAATATCATTATACGCCTTCTTCAAATCTCCATCATTCTCCTCGTTCTCGCTCGTTTCAAAGTGTGTTCGAAAAGCGTTAAATCTAGATGGCACTCTTCCAGCATAAACCATTCTCTCATAAATTCTCCTCAAAGTCCACTCCAATTTGAGACGAATGGACTCAATCTGGAAGTAAAGTTTACAAAACTCATCCTCCAAACTCAAACAGTCTTCACAGGATAGGAGGAACTGCTTATCAACATCAGTTATTACTGAATCTTGTAGTAATGATGAACACTGTACTGGTAACACACTCGGGTGAATCCTCAAGTATTTTGACAAGAGGACAATAAATTTATTGCCATGTAACGATGCTAAAGGAAGAGTGGATTTAAAACAGAAAATACAAGGCGGATTTTTGCGTTCCTTTGTCATTTTGTACAAACTTATTTGAGATAAACTGATAAACTGAGAACGCGTGTTTTCTTTTTTCTCAATCTGACTGTTGATGATGCTCTGAATTGCATAATATGAACATGCACGGGATACAGTTTTGAGACCATTTGTTTGAGTCTGTATGTTTTTGTAAACAAGCAGAAAAGCTGCAATGCAATCATGGTGTATGCTCAAGTATGCTGCAGGGCATGTGACGCTTTCATATATGAAAATTGAGAATTATATAACCTTATAAGAAAACTTCCTTATATGGAAATAAAAGGCACCATGATCCTGAACAATTGAATTCAAAATATTACACAAAATCAACCCTACGCCATTTATTTAAAGATTCATCAAATTGCTTATCATAATCAATAGTATCTAAATATAAATTTTAATTCAGTCCAAAAAAATTTTTCAACGCTGCCAATTGGGTTGACGGCCAAAGGCGGTTCCAGTAAGCAACTTTCTCATATACAATTTTACGCATACAAAGAAGTGCGACACTTGATGAGTTACCATCATCAGTTTTAACTAACGCTTGACATGATTTTGGTAGCAGTTGCGTCATATTCCCATTCCTAAAAGTGTTTATAAATACGTGATAAAATTGCATCACCTTGCTTCTCTTAATTGTGTCTCCCTCTATGAAATTCAAGTTTTCCCCTGGCTCTCCAACCCCCGCAATCCCTCCAAAATTACACTGATTCCAGCTATTGCAATAGCAACGCGTGATATTCCACAGATCATACCCTCGTGTCTCTTCTTTGGGTTCATCACAAGTTCCAATGATGTTGGTTGCGACTGAATTGTTAGCCAGGGTTCCACATTTTCTCGAAATGTAGGTATGCTTACTTAATTTCCAAATGTCCACTTCTTCGACTACTTCACAAACCGCGTTGGGCCCCGGACATTCCACTAGTTTTCCTCGGTTATCTGGCGCACTCATTCTTTTTTTTGTTGTAGCCACTACATTGCCAACATTTGAGGGGAGATGATGGATCTACTTCATTGGCAGAATCTGTTGTCTCTTTAGCTGATAGAAACTCCCAGTCATTTGGGTCAAAGGCTGCTCTTATCACTTCATTTTTAGAACCTTTGCCGTTAACTAACCCTCTGTTGCAGTCATCTTTGGTGTTGCAGTAGCAGCGAGTAACGAGCGTGGAAGCTATCGGTACTTCTGGAGCACATGTGCTCACAGTCACGTTGTTGTCTAAATCAGGTTGTTGTCCACATTTTCGCAAGTAATAAAAATTTCCATTAAGAACGGAATCCCCTGAATAGGTTTCTACGATCAGTTCGCAGACTGGGTGAGGACCTGTGCATTCTATGGATTTTCCATCTTCAACTTCAGGGTTGCATTGGTTCTCGACGCGATCGTATCCAGCACACTGAAAGCAGCGGAGGGCTGGATCAAAAATTATTAGGATTAAAATTTGTATAAATTTTCAAACTTAAACTAATTTAAGGTAGTTTGTTACCCTCAGCTGGTTTTAACTGGCTTGAGAATGTCACTGCCACGGCAGCAAAGAATAAGACTTTTCTGCTAAAATGAGACATTACTTTTCATAGAACTTTTTGTAATTAATTCACTAGAAGTTTGTATCGGTTCGACAATTATTTTGGAAGGTGTAGACACAACTAAATCATCATCATTTTAAATTATGAAGCCCATCGTTGGCTAGATTATGCAATTTCTAGGTATGGAGAGACACCAAATGCTTTAGTATTTCATTAAAATTCTTCAGCCTTTCCATGAAACGCTTCATATCAGTTGAGTTTTAGCAAGGAGAAAAACAAGTTCATCAGGAAAAGGTCAGGAGTTGAGCTGATTAATTAATTAAATGGTTAAAAATATAATATCAAGTTTTATGCGTCTTCTTTTGCAGAATTACAGTACGTCTTTCAATATTATTTCATGATTTATATACATATACTTTTAGCAAGTAAGTAGATGTGAGAATGGTAGTGGTTTGGTATGGAAATCAGAGATGCAAGCAAATGAAATTCTTCATTCATCTTCACTTCATTTCGGTTTTTCAAAGGGTCTCTTCATTCACCTTCATTCACGTGAAGATGGGGAGGTGAAGTCTTCATCTTCAAATAAAACTGAACTTTCGTCTTCATTCATCTTCACTTCATCTTCAATTTATCTTCATTCATTTAAAGTACGGCATGCTTTTTACCAAATTTTAACGTAAAACTGGTCAAATCGAATTGTAAATGTTTATTGTCAAGTAAAAATGAACACTACTTGTAGAATTAGCGGAGGGTCTGCTAGGGAATGCGTCATTTTTACAAAAAATGAGTACTAACATCAGACTTTTCGTGAAGAAAACTACTTCAAATTTTAACAAAATTCATTCAATTCAAGTTTGTTATTCTTCATTCTTCTTCATTCATTTTTGAAGATTTGCCCTTGTCTTCATTCATCTTCACGAAATTTCGAGCTCTTCACGTGAATGAAGTCTTCAAACGTCTTCACGTGAATGAAGACTTGCATCTCTGATGGAAATGTATCTATTCCCGATGTATATATCATCATTATCATCAGCTTTTTTCTGCTTTTATATACACAAGCAGACTGTAAATGCGGAATAGTTTCTTCCCAATCGCCGTAGCTTAGTGCTCAAATGAATGGATATCTTTCTTCTGCAAATGAAAATGAGCTGGACTAATATTTCCTTACCAAGTACAGATTTATTAGTCTGAAATACTGATTACTGAGAAACTACTATTGCTTTTTGAGGAAGAACATTGACACACAAACTGTAATAAATATGATGAAGTTATTAATGGAATGGAAATCAGCTCCGTTTTTCTTTCCACCCGTCGTCGTCTGAGGTTTTGAATTCACACTGCCAATTGACCACTGATTACAATTATCTCCACCGTTGCAGTAGCAATGAGTATGGGTGGCTTTCACACGGGAAATTGCTTGTGGAGGGTCACAGGTGTTGGATTTGCCCTCTAACTCGGTTCCATCCACACATTTTTTAGTGTAATAGCGAGGTCGGGAAGGGTCATCATATCTTTCTTCTACCAACAGGCACATTGGGTTTGGCTCGGTACATTCCACAGATCTTCCGTTGTTTTCTGGACTGCATTGATATTCCACTCTGTCGTAGCCGTCACACTGCCAACATTTTAGAGCTGGAGAAAATAAATAGAAATTGAAAAATATTATATAGATCTTTTGTAAGAACCAACAATAAATACATTTGAATTCTTACCATCTACACTCAAAATCATCAAGGTTGATGCAACCACCACGAACGAAAACTTGATATTAACCATTGTTTTTAATGGAATGGAAAAGGCACAAAACACCAAAATCTGTAAAAAAGAATAATCAGTTAAGAAGCAAAAAATCAAGTCGGCATTCCAAGGCAATGTATGAGCTCACATGACTCACCGAGATCTGGATCACATTGCTTTTGCTCACGGAAGTGCAAATACCTCAAGAAAAATCAATACAATGCAAGATAATCAGATATGGTTTGCTTACATGGTAAACTACGACAGTTGCATGGATTCTTCACGACTCTGACTTACAATTGAATACAACAGGCATTATTTCAGCATTGCAAATTTGTATCCCATTACAATTACAAACATAATATTTAACAATATACGACCATAACCTTTTAGCTTTACAGGTGGTGCATATCCATTCTCAACGTGGAAAATCAACTCTTTTTTGAAGAATGAACAACGTTGTTTCTCCCATCAGAAAACATAAACCGAGCTAATATTTATTCATGAGTTGATAGCTCATTCATTTTTCAACATTCATACATACTTTACATTCAAAAGGATGAGGTTGATGTACGTAATTGTATTTCCGTTGTGGGTGCAAATAAGCAGGTAAAACTGAAGCGAATAGGAAATGTACATTACGGGCCACACATTGACATTCTCTTCAAAATGCTTGCACAACCACGCACGGTTTGAGATTACAAACAAGCATGAGAGTTTGCCCTTTCCAAGTACATTTATATTCAACTGAGAGTTGAGCTTTGGTTGTATAATTGGTATGTCACGTCTGTTTGTACAATATTGCCTCATAATACTCAGAGCTCTTGAGTTGACTGAGACTGTACTATTTACTCTGCGATTGACTGACTGCTTGTAATGGTATCTGTAAAAAGATACACAATTCCCATGTAAAGCTTTAGAAAACCTGAAACTACGACTGTAAGAGATACAGCCCGTCCTGCAATGTGGAGAGTGAAAAAGGTCTTTGCCAGCCTTCTAAATCTGTTTTACTTTATGCATAAACTTTTTCATACTTGAAAATAGGTTGCTCATAAATGTGTAAGGAAATGTTATGCTCGTTGTCCATAAAAAGGAGTTCGAGCTCTCCGCAAGGCCAGAGCAGTAGTGACCAAGTCAATCGAGTCTGAAAGAAAGGCAAAATGATGATGCATGTAGCAAAGCAAGCATTATTACTTCTGACCTTACTAATAAATACTGTTCATTTGTACACGAGTATCTCGCATCATAATGTAATCTCTTTGTCAAGTATTCACACATCCAAGCAGACGCATACAGCGAATAATTGATAATATTATTGGCTTCTCAAAAATACTATGAAAATCTGACACGTTCGAACTAACTACATGGAATTTGTCACAGCAATCATTTCTATTAAAACTTTCAATATTCTGCTTTGTCAGAAAGAATTTTTTTTGCAATTATCATGGTTATGGACAAAATAAATCGCAAGCTCCTTACGATCACTATTGATTGCCAAGTTAATATTAATTTTGGCATTATAAGAGAAATTTAATGACATTCGATATTAATTTTTTAGGAGAATCTCATAATGCCCCATTTTTATTACGGTTTTTGTATAGGCTTACATTCACTTTTCCACAACAATGCAATGCAATGCTCTGAAAACTTACTTTCTCATTTTTAGGGACAGAATGTGATCGGCTCGTGTTACTGCTGTCTTAGCTGCAATGTGTTTGACATTTCAGAATTTCCTATTCGCGGGAAAACTATCACCGTAATGCTTTTCTGGAAATTGGGGCAAATGAAGATTTTTGGGATAAGCCTAAACTCCTTTGCATTGATTGAACCTTGGAAAAATCGAAAGGTATAAGGGATATTATTGTTGTGGATATTATTTGTGATGAGAAAATTGGAGAGTGAATTTCTGGTTTCCAATCTACGCAATGTTGAATGGAATACATAATTTCGGGCGAGTGTACTAAAAGCACGCAACTGTTTTACGCAACGACGGATAAAGAGGTGGAAATAACCAATTACTTACTCGGCCATGATAATTCGGCCAGTTTTTTCAACCCTAGTTAGCTGAAAAATTAAGCCAGTAATGCTTCTAAATGGAAGCGACGACGCCACACTGTTTATTTTGCAAGGAGAAGTTGGAACGACCTCCGTTTCAAAGTCAAGATGACGGGACACTGACCCGAGTGAAGGGCTCTTTGTTTCCAAGTGATGATCATGATTACTCCATTCCTCCAGTTGAGGATATTCCCCTCGTGTTTTCGGATGATGGGGAAGACTCCTTAGTTCATGACCACCTCAAGACCTTCTTTGTTCTGAAGGGGATTCTCAAGATCAGGGATGAAGTCCTTTCTGAACTTCTGGGACTTTGTGATGGAAAATCTCGACCCGAAAATTGGGTCAATGTTTGCTGGGACTGTGGCAAACTCGTGAGGAAGTTTTATGAGGATCTCAAACACATTTGCACGCTGGAACGGAGGCTCATCAGGACGGAGTGGGTGTTGCGGGAGAAAATAATCAAGAGTAGGGGAAAGGATGGAGGGGATGATCCAATTTCGGAGAGGATTCGGGGTGAAGCGATGCAAGGTGAGAGTTATAATTAGTTTCATCTTATTAATATCCGTGAAAATTAGTGAAACTAATGTTTTTTTGCTTTTATTTCTAGTCTATGAAGAGAATGATAATCCATCAGTTGGGGGCACCCCGAACTCGGACGAGAACCCCTTCCAAATGGATGGAACTGAAGAAGAGTATGCGGTTCCTAGTCCCTCTTCTTCTTTTGTGCCAGATTCACCCAGCAAACCGTTTGAATTCTGGACTCAGAAGAGAAAATGAAGATGATAAAGACAATCTATCCAAACAAAGGTATTGCAATTGCGATTGTGTGTTATTAAGTGCAGCCACTCTTTGTCTGTCACTAAACCGTTATTGTAGTATTTAAGATAGTTCAAATTCCCTATTTATCATAATCGTTTGGGGCGGAGGCTCAGATAAATTTGCTGAAATAGATTGATTTTTGGTGACTCGCATTAGTTCATCTGCGAAAACTTTGTTAGCAATATGGCTATATGAGAGTGCGTATAGAGAACATCACTAGTACGTTATTTACGATCAGGACATAATTGCAAATAATGCACCACTTCTTTTTATCGGGCTTGCCGGGTTTATTATTTTATATAAACTGTTTTTAAAATTTTGCAAATATTCAATGATTTGGGATTCGGTTGATATATTGCAGACTCGAAAGATGCTCACGTTGAGGACGACGAAGAAGAGGAGGAGGAAGATGAAACGGATGGAGAAGAACCTCCTCAGCCCATTTTTGTTGATCTGGTCTCTGATGATGAGGATGGTGACAAAGAAAAAGACAATGCAACACAACCATTTCAAGCTCAAGTCAAAATCACGACTGATCCAAAACCCAAAACTTCAGTGAGACAAGGAGCTGCCTTCACCAACTCCACCCAAAAGACTGAGAGTAGCACTCGAAAAGACACATCCTCCAATAAAAGTACGTTAAATAGCGATAGTTGTAGCATTTTTTAGATAGATTACTATTTAAATTAAATAAATTGTACTGATAATCCTGATATTTATTCAGATGTAGCACAGAAGGGGCCCACTAGCCAAAAAGGGGCAAAGGGCATCGTCAAACACACCCGTTCCATTGAAACACAAACTCTTCGTACTGCTCAAGATAGGCTACGCAACACAAACAATCAGGTTGCTCCAAACCCAACCCAAGTTTCGAGTAATTTACCAGTTTCACCATCAGAAGCATCTCAAAATTTTACTACCAAAGTATCAAACACTTTTACAAAAACTTCAGCAATTGCGACCGTTTATGATACTCAAGAAAGGGATGTAAGCAGTGATAATCTGATTGAAATTGAAAGCCTTAATTTTGGGGAGATTGATGGTAATTTGTTAAACTTCAGTTATTATTAATATCAAATATTGTTACGAAAGGAGAGTTATTTTAATTGTTTTTTTTGGGTTTCAGACTTTCAAAAATTTTGTAACGAGACAAATTACGGAAGCGACTGTGAACTGGAGTTGGAAGAGGTGATGTGGAGGGCAGAACAGACCAATTTACCTCCTCCTACAACTATGCGGGAACATCTCCCATACTTTGACATCGTGCAGGAAAATCACGATATTTCCGAACTGGAAGCTGCTCAAAATGGGATTGAAGGGAATCTAGAGATGTTAAGAATTCCCGACCCTAACAATCCATACTATGGCCTTATATGTCCTCCAGAATGTGGTTTTGTTTATGAAGCCCCGCCACCTCCTCCTGTTCATCTCTGCTTAAAAACTTTTGAACCTCAACCTGTGCCTTTTGAACTGCAGCAAAACGAAAGGATTTCATCATCATCATCATCACCGCCACCAGTTCTTACTCCACCAAACAGCTCCATAAGCTCCTCACACTCCTCTAATGACAACGCTACTAACCTAAACTTGCTTGCAATGGTGACTGAAACAGCTCGCGTCAACGGTGAGCATCCAACGCCACCGAATTCCACCACCCAAGAACTCCAAGTTGAACTGGAGAGCCCTGTAGCGAGCTGCGATTGAAATAAACGAGACTCTGCTGATATCGACTCTTCTGCCACCACCTCTGCCTTGAATACCCCCATGTGCCTTTCTTCCTCCGATGAGGAGGATTCTCGGAAGGAAATACGTGCCGTAAACGGGAAAAGGAAGCAGATCTTCGTCAAAAATGGTAAGCAGCATCGCATCTTATTTTGCACAATATTACCTTCATTTGTTTTACCATGCATTTCCCTCTTTTTTGTAGGTGACACCACTACAGCTCCAGTTCGCCGAAATGGAAGATTAAAAATACATGATGCAACTCCATGTCCCGATACAACCTGTGGGCTACTTGTTCTCCGTAATTCATTGGCGGAGCACCTCCGAACCCACGAGAACCCCACTCGTCCGCCACCACCACCTCTGAAACGCAAACTACTTCGTAAAAAGAATCCCCCATCCTTAAAGCTGTCCATAATAACAGTCAGGGTTTATAAAACTTTCAAACGAATGGGAAACAAGATTGGATACAAATGTCTTTCCTGTCCAGCCTCTTTCGTCTATCTAAACGCCATGAAAACTCATCTCCAACTCCACGTTCCCGGCTCCAAAGTAAAAATTTGTGGGGAAAAACACTGTGGCTGGTTCGTGGCTCCGGACGACATGCTCGGACACCGGAGTAAACATCACCCGACCTGAAATTCAAGTGTGTTACATGCCACGCCATTTACTTCAGCAACAGTGGGCTGTTCAAGCACCGAAAACTCCATGAAAGGGGCCAAGGGTCGATTTGTGATCAGTGTGGATGGTTAGTAAAAAATATGAAATTTCATTCTACAAAGTGGCATCCACAAAATCCAGTTTCTGAGATGGATCTCGAGGAGGAATCAAGCTGCTCTTCATTTTCGGACTCGGAACAGAGTGAGATCAATCTGATTTCTGATGATGAAAACGAGAGCTCTGATGATGAAGGTCCTCCGCATCTCGAACCGGAGGTGGACCTTGCCCCAACTTCGGGAAGTTCCAGGAAAAGAAAGAATCTTTCAGAGCTTAATCCCCACTCGACGGCGGACTACATCTCAGGTTAGATGTATTTGGGAAGTCGAATCGCAAGTACTACTACTGTCAAAAATGCCCTATTTCAGCTGCCACCTCAGCTCCATCAACCATCACCTTCTTTGCCACAAACCGGGATGGAATCCATTGTCTGTGAAGTGTGTAAGTGGTACGTAGATCCTCGAAGGTTTAAGGACCACCTAGTTCGCCGTCATCCAGATTTATATACATCTCAAAACCAACTCAAGAAGCAGAAGCGTCAAAGCCACACCACCTCAGCGTCAACTGATGTAATTAGCGAGACAACAATACAGCCACCCGTTGCTAACCGCAACCCCGAAAACAATTTTATTTGTCCGGAGTGCAGCTCGTTTTTTCTCACCCTGTCTGCTTATGAAGAGCACCAAAGGGTTCATAGTGGGGATGGGAGGTTAGCCTGTGAAGCTTGTGGGTGGATGACCAAAAACCTGGCGAGACACAGGCTCAAATGGCATCCGTCACTTTCACCTAATAATGAGTCTGGCTATGTTTCCCTTCCATCCCCACCTCCACCACCTCAAGAGGAAGTTGAAGAAGAAGAAGATGATGATGGTGGTGGTACAATTTCAGTTGTATCATTGAACCAACGAAACCGCGACAGGATGCGCAACTTAGACAACTCCAACCCCCTCTACATCACATTTATCGTGGACGGAAAGAAGGTCTTCAAGTGCCGCCAGTGCGGAACAAGGATGAGGAGGTTGGACCTCCTCAAATCCCACCTCAAGATTCATGCGGCGAAATTCGGAGTTTGAGAATAAAAAATAAGAAAATTGCCCCAAAAGCTAATTCCGAAAAGCAGAGGGAACCTCCAACCCTCGCCATCCAAGAAAACGAAAGCTAAAGCTTCCCCTATTTCAAAGCAGGCTGATGAGGATGACCCCACCTCTCATCCCCTCTTCTCCTCAATTATCTCGGATGGGCGAAAGATGTACCAGTGTCGTCGTGCGCTGCCAAGGTCAGAAAGTTGACCCTCTTCAAACCCATCTCAAAACTCACGACGATGAAGAGGCTCTGGGAGAGGAGATTCCTGAGAAGAGGAGAAGGATGAAGAATAGTAAATACAATTAAAAAACTTGTTCAATCATTTAAATTTAATTACAATTAAGTTAGTTCCAAATAAAAGAATAACTAAATAAAATTTACAAATTCAGCATCAACCTTTTATATTCAGCATTCCTACAAGTTGCATGCAATGCAATATCAACAAGATCATGAGTGATATATGGATGGCAAAGTAAACTACATTCTGCACTTTCAACGTAAATGAATGGGGGATTCAGTGAAGAATGAGTGAAACCACAGGAGAGTATTGCTTGCATACTTTACGTAATTTAGTAGGAGGCGAGCATGTATTCCATTCCAGATGCAGAGCTGTCCATATCCTCTCCACGTTCGCAACTCCACCATGCATATCTAGACACAAAAGAGTAGGTGCCACTTGTTTACTTTTTTATCTCCCCAAAAAACACTCTAATTTTTGCATTTTTGAAATCAAATCATGGCGAATTGTTTATTCTGCGCCTCTGAACTTCCCCCCAATTATAAAATCGACGGGGATGGAAAGGTGACCAGCAATATTTCAAAATCAGAGGGTGGAAATGTTGTTTTCGAAGTTTGTGAAGATGACCATTCCATCAAAGTGCATTTGAACACTATCTTCATTCTCCGAAAGGTGCTCAACACTCCCACCGAGTTGATAGCCAAGTTTTTGAGTCTTTGTGAGGGTGATTCTCACCCCGAGCTGTGGATCAATGTGTGTTTCTTTTGTATGGATGAAGTGAACAAGTTCTACGAGAGTCTGAAGCAAGTTGAAAAGTTGGAGAGGAGGATTGAAAAGATTAGGAAGGGGTTGAAACGAAGGATTTTCAATAGCAAGGATGATATCGTGGGAGGAAGCATTATTTGGAAGGGGATTCGGGATGAGGCGTTGAGGAATACTGAAGAAATTCCTGCCGCGGATTCCGAACCCCCACCTATTCCAGCATCATCACCTCCTCCCAATTTTGAAGAGGTGCAATCGCCTCTGAATGGAAATGAAGATGATGCTACTCTCCACCTCCTTCTCCTCCCGAAAACGATGAGGTTGCTCATTTAGAAGACGATGATGAGGATGATGCAAATGCAGGTCAGTAAATAATTTCAAATTCAGTTTTTAAATTTTATTGCAATTTCATTGATGGTTTTTTCTTCCAGATGAAATGGAAATACCTTAAATCACCTGGAGCTCAATGCCGAAGCCGGATCCTAGTTGATGGGGTAAACCAAGTTGAAGATGATGAATTGCTTCTGGACCAGATTGTAAGCTCCCCCTCAACTTCACAATCTGATTCCCTCTCCGTTTCAGATTTGGATGAACATCAGCTCCCCTCCTCCCCCATATATATTGACCTTGCTGACTCTTCTGATGATGAAAATGATCAAGAGCAGGGTGCACCCCCCAATAAAAAGATTGCAAAGCGCTTCATGGACATCTCCAACCCCGACTACATCGCGTATTCTTTCGGCGACAAACGGTTTTTCGAGTGTCGCCACTGCGCCTACCACGGCCAAAGGTCAGAATGGTTGAAAACCATATGAAAGTTCACGACGTTCCAAATTCCGGTGCTGTTACCTGCGAATTTGTTTCTGGCACGTGCTCCCATCAAGAATACCTCTCCACTACAGGATTCATCACAAGGGAATTCCTCCTCCGGATAAACAAAAGAAAAAGTCTGCTACGGCTCCAGTTCTCAACATTTTTGACTTAATTGCCAACAAAATGGGGGCACAGAAGATGAGCTACCAGTGTAGTGAGTGTGAAGCCTCCTTCACGAGTCTGGAAGCGTGCAAAGCCCATGCAAAGCGTCATATCAAACCGACATACGACTGGTGCCAGGAAGGAAAGGAATGGCTGAGAAGACCAAAAGTTAAAAAATGAGGTGAAAGACTGGAAATGTGCAATTTAAGTTATGTATAAGTTTCATGAAAGATTAATCTAACCTATTTTCAATTTTTGTAGTATTCCTGTCTTTTACTTGCAAACCTACAACCAGAACTGCAATCAACGACAACTGTCATATGAAATCTGTTGCTTCGCCGCCCTTTTATAGGAATACAGTTCCGGTCTGTTTAGACTCAGGAAGTTTGCTAATGTATTTAACACAATCAGTGAGCAAAGAGAACACGCGTTATTTGGTTGCAACTTAATTTGTGGCTCTGCTACCTAACCAAAGCGATTGATTGAATTGATGATTGTTTAGTCTTGAAGTACATATTATATTACCTTTAATATTTAAAAAATGCGTCAGTCAGTGCTCATAGTTGCTAAATAGGGCTATTTAATTTTATATCTAATTATGGTTAAACAATTTCCTAATTAAAGACATTTTTCATGTGACTAATTAGGAACGACTGTACGTAAAGTTGAATTAATCAGATTATCTGCGTAATCCTATAAATTACTGCTCCTTTAAATATGTTAGATTATCATTCTGAAAAAAAACAGGTGAATAAATTTGATGGCGTGCTCTAAAATTAGCCAACATATATCGTTATGAATAAAGGACTATACATAGTATCATAGAAAATCTAACGCGTATAGTAGATAAACACTTTTAGCGCATTACACACCAACAACAACAACTTTTACTTTCAAGTAATTGCAAAGAATTTTGGCTACTTTGTCTGTTTTCTTTATATTTGCGTTCATACATAAATATATAAGAAAACCAAGTTCAGGGTTTTTACAATTAGATGTGGTTGAATATGGAGAATTGAGCACACGAGGTGACCATGATGATGAGGAGGATGTGCTTTGTTTATCCAAATGCATGATGGATCAATGTGTATTAAATTCGTAGAATCGGGGATTTCGGATCTGGCATGTAAATACATGTAAACCGTAATGATGGAACTTTTCCGAGCATACTTAAAACCCACACCCTTAAATGCCTCCACACTCCTAAAAAACCCACACGCCCCTGATCGCACACCCCACAGTCAAGGTTCATCATTTTTAAATCGTAAGATTCAGTCGCATACCCGATTTTTGTATAGGGAAAATTAGCTACACCTGTAAATCGGAATACGTTTCGTAACCTCATATCTACGTCATCAGAAATAATCTTATTGTTAACGCCCAATATTTGTTTTGACATTACCTAATCAAATGTTATGTAAGTCGCAATAAAAACTAGCCATTAAGTAAACCCTTGCGACATATTGAAGCAAACTGTTACGACATAGTTGAGTTTTCAAAGCGGCATGTCTGACGCAAGAAAAATTCATTTTGCAACCCAGTAATAAAACCTAGTTTAATGGCACCATGTCATGTTTGTGGCTCATGCTATATGCTTAACATTATCAAACCCTTCAAGTTCAAAAGTAATATACTCCACATTCAAACACCTTTGGGTTATATTCCTAAAGTGCGATTTACCCGAAACTTTAAATTAGAATCTTCAGAAACTTATCATGGACGCCACTAAGTTTTTCATGAGCTGTATGGTTATGACCTTTACGAGCGCAGTTTTGGTAAGATAATTGCAAATAAACTTATTATCTTTCAACCTGATATTATAATTTATTCAACTTTTCTTCAAATAGGTGTCTAGCGTAATGTCGCCCAACGATACGAAGCTTGAATGGGATACGAACTTTGGAAAAGGTCTAATTGCGGTACGTCTGAATTACTAAATATTAACAATGAATATTATGTTAACTGTTGGTTAATAATTAGCGTATAATTTTCTTGGTTGCACAGACCTTAGCTATTTTTAATACAGGGGCATGGGAAATCAGTGCCAACGCACCTGGTCAAACACTTGCTGTTGAAACAGGACAAGTAGCAAGCCCCCCAACACCAATCGTCAAACCGTGTCAGCCGCAGGAAAAACTGACGCTGCTGGTCAAACGGAAACTCTGGAATCAACCCCAAAGGTAGACTTATCGGCAATGCAAACACCAGAAGCAGATTCTCAGCCGGGAGAAGTGGTAGACGTCATCCTTAAGAGGCGCCACATCTTGACCTTTCTTGGACAGCGCGCCAGATTTGGCTAAGAACTGAAGAAAATTGAATTCTAATTTTTTCTCTTGCAATAAACAATATAATTTAAAAATAACTTTTGCTTTGTGTGTTATAACCATTTTATTTACGTGATTTACTTCATTCCTCATACCACATCTCATCTCGTGATCAATACTCATCCATATTCTTTGTCGATATCGCTCGTTAGTCATAATGATCTGGAAGCGGAGGTTGGAGTGGACGTGTTTCGATTTTTCCGGCAGTTGGTTCCGTCTTGCAAGCTGCAATATTGGGCAAGTATTGCCACGTGACTTGATCCAAGGTGAAGATGATGGTGCGCCAGCCTCACTTCTGAAGAGAGAGTGCTTAACATGAACAAATCTCCACCTTATCACATGTGTAGAAAGAGTAAAGAAAGTTGGGGTGGAGTTCCCTATCAATTGTGTGTTGCCACCTTCAAAAACCGAAACGGGGTGGATGAAGGTACCACCTTGAGCGCTGAGCTGAGTTAGGTATACTAATATAGTTTGGCACTGTCATAATCGAATTAGTTAGTGAACTGTTCAATGAGTAAGTGTACTTGTAAATAGAGCAGATGCCCCCCACTTGAATTCTGTACTCCACCTCAACTACCTTGAAGGAGCCGAACCTCCTTCAAGTCGTTCACTGAACGTGAGTCAAAGTTCCATACGTATTGGGTAGATGTACACTTAAACAGTACGGGAAGCAAATTTCCGGATGCTGGAGCTTGGCAAGAGCATTTAAAACTTGTTGGGTGACACCAGGGATGGAAAAGCAGGCAAGTTCTACGGACAACCTTGTCAGTTGCGCCCTCGTATCAAGGAGAAATAGAGGGGCACATAGTCCCGGATCAGGAATGCATTGTGCAACCTCAGTTTTTGTTGTACCAAGTGGGGACAAGCAGGCAAAGAGTTGAAGATAGCCTCAAGTATCAAACCATATAAATAGTTGGTTTTACTGTTTGGCAAATGGATCAGCATCCCTGCCATCAACTCCAGTAGCCTTGATCGGAAGGAAATGTTGGATTGCCGGAGATGACGGTCGTGTTCGGAGAGTCAAAGTCACCTCCGAGAGGATGTTAAATTGGCACGCGGAGAAAACGAAAGGGCCCTGCACGTTTGCGTCAACGTGGGCCGAGAAGCACTGAATGTTTTCCACGTCAAAAGGGTAGCAATCCATTGGCTCCACGTCGAATTTACTTGAGATGCTAAAATTTGTGCAAAGTAGTGATTCCATAACAATTGTGGCAGTCAACTTACAACCATATTTTTTGCGTATCCTTGGTGTTTGTTGTAATATACCTGCATCCTCATGAATTTTTGATACTTTATCATACCCTCCTTTGTTCCAGTTTTTTCCAGAGCATCATAACTTTTAGTTCTACTCATGTCTTCTGGCAATAAGGTTGCGAACCACATGCAAATATAAGTGCTTGTATTTTACACTGTATGCATTGAACATATCATGAAAAGATAGCTTGTAAACTCAGATAGGGCTTCATTTCCCGAGCGTTCAACAACACATCCCATAGCACAACTTTACTCAGCCGAAAGAAGCCGACTGTGGACGATATTATGCCACGGCGCTTGCACTTGCTGATTTAAAATAAGCTTTTACTTCTGTACTTTCCTATCTTGCGTGTGTATAACAGATAGGGAATAACGGAGAAACACAAAAGAATCATACATTGCAAGCGCTCCGTCATGCCATATTTGATCCTTTTAGTTCAGTTTTAAAAACTACTATAAAAAAATTGCTCAGATGTGAAAAAACTGACAACTTTTGTACGAACTAATGTACGAACTATTACGTGTAAAATATTAACGACAAGTTGTGCTACATACAAAGAAAAGATTTTTCGGTTTAAAACATCCTCTTTAACTATAATCAGATTCTTGGGTTCATTTTGGTAGCAAAAACCAGGTGTGGGGTGGGGATCACCCAACAAGTTTTAAACATCTCTTAGAAAGTTTTGGGACGCTTTGGTAATTGTCAAGTAACGTGTTTTGATTTTGTGATGTAGTATGTCTTTATTTTGCGAGTGTCTAAGTTTATTTATTACATTCTTCTGTTGATTTCAGCGTCTCATGTTGAAAATTCTAGAGGGGACAACTGAACATGTTTTGTTACATTCTCACTGCAACTGATACTACTTCCAGCAATGGCAGGCTAACAAAGTGTCGCTGATCGCCTGCGAAGCTTTTTCTATTGTTGCTGGCAAATTTGCGCGTGATCACTCGCTAATTCTTTCAGTTTTTCTTCGAAAGCATCCAGAGGTATGATATTTAAAAATATATATATATTTAAAAAATTTGTAGCATGCTGTGGGAGTTGCAACGTTGCTGTTTTCAATTTTCAAGGGAGTTGGTAATACGCTAAAACTGGAAGGCCCGGGTCTGTACTTTAAGTATTGTGTAACATTTCTACACGACTTATTGTTAGAAAACTCTGAAGAGACCACCGTATGGACGGAAGTGTTTTCTCATTTAACAAAGCGATTGCTACAATATGGAATTGCGTCGGATAGTCAAAAACTAATGCAAATAGTGAAGGTATACTGTCGATTCAATGCTGCTTATATACTAACTAATACTTTATGAAACCAAAATGTATTCACTACACTATTTTTGTAACAGAACACCCTGATTCAAGATTTGAAAGGCGACCGTGATGTATCCAATTTGTTATCAGTTTATGCAGCAATGGTGGAGTTTAACTACTGTGACAAACTTGCTAACGTTGAAAGTTGTGCTACAGTTCTCTATGCAATTTTAAACAATGTTCTAATGGCACAGCAAAGTGTTGACTAAAACAATCGTGTCAATCATTGAGTCCAAGTGTCAACCGTTGGATACTGAAACTTTAACTATTTTGCAACCCGCCATCACAAGTTTACTCAACGATGTGCCGTTTGAATTGTTGGAACCTCTTGATGCTTGCTTACGAAAATTCCGAGCTTACTTCCGGCTATTTCTGGAACCTATAATTGCAGCATATAATCGATTTGAAAAGCCAAAGCATATTGAGGAGTGTTCTGATATCTCAGTGTACTGTTTGAGTGAAGCGACTGTTAACCAGGGAAGTTTATATCAGCTTCCCAATTCGGAGGAGCATTACTTCAGTGGAAATAATACACCAATGTATAACTTTCAAACTCAGAAAAGAATAGTCAACGTGCTGAATGCTAGTAGTTTGAAAGGAACAACATGGAACTGGTATGTATTGCAATTTTTTAGCATTACACATTACATAAAAGCTTCAGTGAATTTCTGGATTACAATTAAATGTATTCAATTATTGTCTGTTGCAGCTGTTCCTTGATGAAAGAAGCGGAGAATGGAATAAAAAATGGAGAATTCGAACACAATTCTAACTACTACACTTGATTAATTCTTGTGTTTTTC
>LJIJ01002623.1:0-25171 GCA_001718145.1 Orchesella cincta
AGAGCGTTTCAAGCTGCATAAGATAGCATACTTTAAAATTTTTAAAAAAAATTCTGTTGGGCTCCAGAGGTAGGTTTTACCTGAAAAAACGGCCAAAAATGGCCAAAATTCGACTTTTGAAAAAATCATTTCGGCATGTTCCCATGAAAGAAGTCCAAATGTTTTTGGTGATTATGAACAAGTAAGTGATGTGTGTGTTTTATATAACAAAAACCCAATGGCGTGTTTTCGTATTTTTGAGAAAATCCTGTTTCAAGTTTTCCCAAAAAATGATGGCATTAATTGATTTAAATGATTTCTTAAGTCTCTCAAACCTTATCCCTGTATCTTTATCAATAGCATACAAGTTTTCCTCACGAATGAGCCATACAATGAGTGTTGTCGGATGGAAAATACAAAAGTTATGAGGGTAAAACTAAATATGAGTATGTCATTTTCACGACGTGGAACATTGGCATTCAAAAAATTCTGGCAAATTGATGGATGCGTGTACAACCTTGGTATGGGTATTATTATAACACCCATGAGTTGTACTATCATAATCCGAGTACGAATTAAGATACTCCAAAGCAGGTTGAAATGGGAGCAGGACAAAATCGCTTGTCGGGCCAAGTCAGAATTTTAAGTTTCTTCTTTCGTACCTTCTTCACCATTCGTACTCCGATAAAAAACACACATCACTTACTTGTTCATAATCACGAAAAACATTTGGACTTTTTTCATGGGAACATGCCGAAATGATTTTTTCAAAAGTCGAATTTTGGCCATTTTTTGCCGTTTTTTCAGGTAAAACCTACCTCTGGAGCCCAACAGAATTTTTTTTAAAAATTTTAAAGTATGCTATCTTATGCAGCTTGAAACGCTCTACAAGATAGGCACATAAAATCAATTTAAAAAAGTGCGACCAAAAACAGCCCTTATCGAGACTGGTCATTTGGCATTTTTTGAACGACAGTACTTATTTTTATTACGTTTATTATCAATACAATAACTAATTTTGAGGTACATTAACGTTTCCTTCCGGTAGAAGAAGTACACATCTTTAAAAACATGACATTATATCAATTTCATCAATAATTATTACAGTTTTTCGGAGTAGGTACTTGGTTTCCATTCGTCTCTACTTGAAGCTTTTATAAATTACAGAATAAAGCACCTTTTAATTTTCACTCATTTTTTTACAATTCCATTTAGCCATGTTACATGGTAAAAACTTTTTAATATTTTTAAAACATTCTGTTAAACAATTTCTTTTCAAAATCCCAATTATGAATAATTTATTAACGTTTTATTATGAGTAATGGTAGGTTTAACAAGCTTTTTTATATGTCTAACCTAAAAGTAAATTATTATGGCACTATATTTTTTTTTACAAATACTTAACAACATGAATAACTTTTCTAGCCGAATATATTTGTATGGAAGTGATTTGACATTCATCTGTATAAAAAGTTTAATCCAGATAATTTTTTATTTCTATGTATCTGGTAGTTGATTGTGACAAAACAAAGGTTTATGATTGAATATCACAGTTTCACATATATTTTCATTATGAATTCTCAATAAAAAATCATTTGAATACTGGTTTTCTCAATACTTTCTCAACTTGCTGCGTCGGAAGTTGGAAATATAACTAGTCTACTTTAAAACAATGAAATGAACACATAAGAATTAAACAAGGGTTCAAAGTCAAGATAAGCCACCACCTGGAGGCTTTGCCCTTTCGGGTGAAGGGCTGTTACTCCCTCCATCGTAGTTTGGGGGCAGTTGAATACCCGGAAGTTGGAAGGAGACTCTTCTCTCATTATTTCCCACCAGCGGCTTCGTTTCCGGCTCATCATGAACAGGAACGTCTTCTGCCGCCTCTACAATCGAGGTGGAGAGCCTTCGATGATGATTTTCTGAGTTTCGAGGGAACGCCCTTGGCGAGTGGGAGCGGGAGTGTTGCTGTTGCGACCTGAGAGATGCGGAGGGAGATGAAGGGGTGGATGCTGCTGTTGAGGCGAGGTGGAAGGGGATCGTTGACTAGCACCCCCGCTATTCTCAGCGGAATCCACACAAGACATGCTGTGCCACTTGGCACTGTTGAGGAGCCCGGTTGTGGCTGGAACGACATAAAACTTGACGGGCTGCTCCGACATCTTCCTCCGCCCAAAGTGGGCCATCCCCGCGGGGAGGAGGAGGGCGGTGGGGGAGTTTGAACTGGAATGGGATTGGTGATGATAGGTGGGACTACTACCTGGATTATTAATACTGCTTGAGCTCCCGCTCGGCTTGAGAATAAAGGGCTGTTGCTCATAATTATCGTCGGGTGGTCCTCCACCTCGACTTCTTATAGAGGAAATGGTATCCCGTGAGGAGATGGTGCTGAGGCGTCCCGGAACGATAACAAGGGCTATTCCTGCGATCTGACCTTGGTTTGGATTTTTGCGTAGAATTGGACTAGTTGGATCCTCAATGTCGTAATCTTCCTCTTCTGCTCCTCCTCCTGCTGGACCCCCTTCTGCTCCTGCTGAGGGATCTTCCTCCGCCTCCTCTTCCTCGTCGTCATCATCTTCCTCATCAATTTCATCAAGGTCAGAGACCTCCTCGTTGTCTTCATCTTCATCATCATAAGTTCCAGGGTTGAGGGGGCCGTGCACGGGACAAATCTCTGGTTCAATCATAACCTATCTTGAGAAAAACGCGACTGCCTCACAAGTCGAAGGACGATTGTGGCAATTTTGCGCACTCAGCTAGTTCATCGTGCTATTTCATCATCGTTGTCTATTCGTCGGGAAAGGTGTTTGGCATGATAATACTTCCTTGGCAGCTTTTTTTTATTTTGACCGTTTCTTTTTCTTCTTTTGGCTACAGACCACCTCGCTCTCGCTCCCTCGAGCCTTTTCTTCTAGTGAGGACCTCCAGCTACCGTACTCCACCATCCTTCTTACGCTTTGATGACGATGTATGTGCCCCACCTCGAGGTGAGGTTCCACCTGAGGGGCCTGTTAAACACAGGGTTCTGGATTTTGAAAGTGATATGTCGTGCAGCATCGTCAACACGGCATGTTCGCGCTCGCTCATCTTCCTCCCCATCTGATTTTACGCCCTGAAGTGGTGGATTTGGGCACCAGAGGTGGAGGAAGAAACTCTCCTCCCACTCGCTGAACCCGTAGGAACTGCTGATGCGGCTGCCGCTGCAACAACTGCGGCGGCTGCTGCAGTTTTGGGTCTGGAGTTCGATGCTCCTGCTGGCTGACACCATGGCATTTCCAATCCCCTCCCACTCATACTATTTGACACGAGCCCGCTGGTAACTGGAGGTGGGCCACCACCTCCCGTTGAGATCCTCTTGAAAGATGACTTCCCCCCACCGGAATGACTCGCCGCGTCACTCGACACGCTGGACCTAGACAGTCTCCAGGTAGCGGTGCTGTTGCTCGTGGCGCTTGAGTCGTTCCGACTGCTACTCAAATTAGAATCTTGGCTGGGTTTCCGGGTCACCGCCCACGAGTTGCGGCGCCGGGGCTCAATCATCCGAAGTGGAATCCCGCAGCGGTTCTGCACCCCTCCATGAATCAGACCGGGAAGAACTAAAGTTGTCAGAGGAGACGGAGGCGTGGCGCTGATGTTTTTCCACATCTGGAGGATAGTTCGTCTGGGCCGTGTTGTACAGATAACGACGTACATTTCTCATCCGGTAGTCCTCCTCCTTCTAAAATCCCCAAAAAACCAAATCACAATAATTATTCACCATTAAAATTTCCAATATTTCTATATAATCAACTTTCTAACCTGTCTCGCCGTCTTGGTAGGGTCATGGCACAGAATATACCTGGAAAAGAACCTCCCCACAGGTCCCATCTGCCTCAACCTCTCGGGTGACTTGATAAGCCTGTACTTCGCATTCCCATTAACATCTCCCCCATTCGGATGCAACCCCGAGTGGCAAATACAAGGCTGCCCATCCTTGCTCGACTTCTCCGTCAAGCTCCCGGTATTCGGGGCAGTTTGCCTGTTACTGAAATTGCTGCTATGTCTGCACCTCCCAATCCCCCTCGTCACCCTACTTTCTTCAATGGCCTTGCAAATGAGGACGCAATCCTTTTTAAACTGCTTCGTTAAAATCGCATAGAGGAATGGATTGCAGCAGGAGTTCAACGGGAGGATGAACACGGTAAAAACCTTTGCCTCCTCAAGGCTTACAAGTTGCAGCCCAAAAATCGCCGTCAGACTAAAGAACGCGATGGGGAACCAGCAGAGGAGATCCGTAAAAACAAGTAGGGCCATCCTCTTGGCAATCCGGGTGTCATTCGAATTCCAAGCTTGGGAGCCCCGAATACTACAGTACATTTTGAGGTAGCAACCCATCAAAATCGTGAACGCCACGCCGTTGGCAAACATGAGAAAAACGACGTAGCCCAAACTCGCCGTGTCCTCCGTCTCGAACGGGAGACATACTGCAAACTTCCTGTAGTCAGAGATTCCAAAGAGGGGGAGGATGGCCATGATGAGGGAGAATATCCACCCAATTACCATGATATAACTGGCATGTCGCAGCGAGAGACGTTTGTTGAGATGCATTGCATGTGTGATGGCGTAGTGGCGCTCCATTGTGATCACGGCGAGAGTAAATACAGATAACTCTGAGCTGAGAACACCCATGAAACCCGCGATTTGACAGGCGGAGGAAAGCTGCCAGGTTATGGCAAAGCGGCGGAATTCTCCGAGGGTGGCAGCATCCACAACAGCCAAAAATCCTAAATGGGGCGAAATGAGAATTAGAAAAATTCAGGATAATTTAGTTTTTTGAGGGTTTTACCTAAATAAACTCCCATGAAAAAGTCGGCCACGGCTAAATTACAGACGAGAAAACGCGGCACGTCCATCTTCGTCCGGGCGAAGATGAGCACGAAAACAACAGTCCCATTTCCCATGAGGGCGAGCAGAAACACGATCCAAACGCCACACCGGAGTGTCCACCAGTCAAAGAGGTCAGTGCAGGGGAGAAATGGACCTGAAAGTAGGGCGGAATAAATTAGACAAAGAAACTAGCTGAGTCTTTGTAAACATCGGAATTAGATGTGTTTACCAGGAAGAGGTCTGCAGCTAATCTCGTTGGGTCTTGGTGGTCGAAACTTGACGGCAAAAATGTCATCCGAAACTCCTTCCTCGGGGAACGAGGCTCCAGTGGGGATGTCTGGATCGGAGAATTGCTTTGTCCAAAAGTCGGAGAGGCCGGCCTTGCTGGAGAAATTAACTGGAAAAGGGAAACCAACCAGAATTTGAATGGAGACAACAATAAAAGAAGAAAGCCTCAGTCGGCGGTCACAAGATAACTTTCCACTGCAGTGAATAATATTGCTTTTGTAGATTTATGCACTTTTTTTCAAAGAAAACTGCTGTTGATGCTGATTTTCTAAGAAAGCTTGGGTTTTTCTCAAAACCCATTTCACATCATTGTGCATTCATTTGGGAAAATTCAGGCTGATTTATGACCTCGTGTAATGTTTCCCTGTCCCGAAAATAAACCAACTAGCAAGTTGTTTAAGAAAGATCAGTATTTTTATGGATTTCTTTTTTATCTCATCTTCCAAACAGATTGTATGCACATGTTGTGTCATGATCAGGATAGATGATGCAAGCTCAAAACAAGACAAACAATGAAATCCAATAATACCCGAAATTGGATCACAATTCCCGTTGAGAATTGCTGAAAGGAAAACGGGTCAGCTTGATTTTCACGTTTGTTTTTGGAATAAACCTATTTTCTAATTAATTTGCTGATGATTTAATTAAGCTAGAATAGAACAGCAGCGTTTTATTTCAACAGTTGACATAATTATGAGCATTACAAATGGTGGAAGTCTTCCATGTGGCATCTGGCCCGTCCATAAAAAACATATCGTTTATTGCTGCACATTTTTTACGAGTTTGAAACCCGAGTAGAAGTTGGCTGGCATGAAAAACTATATGTGTTTATGCGTCTTTCCAATCCGAAAATCTGGTTATGCCAACGCCAAACCCATGTGTTGGAAAGTAAGCGAAAGTAAAAAACATAATTGGAAATATTATATTGGGGAAGGGGACCATCTGCTTTTTAGCAAATCTAGTTCAGTTTCCGTTTGGAAAAATAAACTCAAGTTTTGCATGCATTCTTTGATGATGAAGATGTGAAAGCTACAAATATGATGGGTGGCACGAACTCATAGCATTTTTGGTTGAGTAGCGAGCAAACCCATAAATCACAAAATAAGGGAACGGTTTTTGTGAATTAACAAGAGCTTTTCATTAGGATAAGCCAGGCTTGAAAATTTTAAACAACATCCTATTTGGAAGGAGGTCGGCGAGATGATTTGTGAGCAGAGTGAAACTGCCAAATTGGCTATAAATTAATTACCAACTTGTTTTGTTATTTTACTTACTTATTCCCGGCCAAAAATCGCTGAGATTTAGAGCTCCCAAAGCATTCCCAAACTCCTTTTCGGTTGGATACAAAATATTTTCTTGGAGGGAATTCTCATCATCCAGTACCATAGCTCCACCACCAGAAGGGTAGGGTAGGGAGGAACCACTTTTTGACGAAGATGAGGACTGAGCTGACGCCATAAACTGGCAACAATGGTAGGCATATGAAAGCACCAGCCGCCTCACGCTTGGAAAGTACTCTGGGCCCGGAAACTCCCGGAGATTTGGATTGTTAAAGGCTTTCAGCTTCACAACCCGTTCCAAACCTGCAGGAGGTAGGTCGGCGAAGAAGTTATTTCCAAGATTTCTAAAAAGCCATAAAAATTGAAATGAATGGGAATGACCTTTCCCAATAGAAATAAATGGGGATGCAATGGCTGCTCATTTGGGGTATGATTTAGTGGGAAGATATTATGTCTTCTTTACCCACATAAATGTCATATTTAGTTGGGTTCAATGGGCAACATTTTTTATCAACGGATTTACGAGCTTTCCCAGCTTATTTACGACTTTGAGTAAACATCGTTATCGTTATGGGAAGTCATTCATCCGTAGCTACATTTTGGTGGGTTTTGGGGCAACCTAATAATTTTCAACTTTTAATAGATTTTTTCGGCCCGATGTTCAATATTTCATTTTTATGGGGAGCAAAACCAATATTCCAATTGGGGATTGAATTATATAGGTTTTTAGGGTTCTTACAAATCTGTGAGCTGGCGTGTGTGGAGGAAGGCGTTGGGATTAATGTAGTCTATCTGGTTGTAACTCAGGTCTCTGAAAAATGCAAAAAAAATTAATTATAATTTTTGTTAAATTTATTTGTGTATTTTTTTCATTAATTGACTTACAAATTACGCAGGTTTACAAGTCCCCGAAAGGTATGGTTGTCAATTCGACTCAGTTTATTTTTTGGGAGGTGAAGATCATGAAGTTGTGTCAGATTCTGGAAAAAATCCTCGCCAAAATCTGCTATCTCGTTGGTGCCCAGATCCCTGATAAATAATGAAATTATTAGCTTGATTTGATTTATCTTGTTTTTTGGAAGCATGTCAAAATATTAAGTAAATTTGGAATATGAGAAATAATATCTAATCTAGTTCTTTGGCAAAGCGGCTATGATTTCCAATATTGGGAATTCGATTTATGATATACTTGACACAAATTTGCAAGTGGGAAGGAAATCGGGGTCAGATACATAGCGCGTTATTGATATTACTGACCTCGCCCAAAATCACTGGGTATTAGCTTTTGACAAATGGTTTATCAGATTAGATTACGCAATTCAATACACCCAGTTTTTTTTTCAATAAGAAAATAAATGGAATCGTGTCATATTTTGCGTTGCCAAAGATCAAGATGAGAAACGTGACTACAGGAAAATTGTGACGACATGACTTACAATATTCTCAGCTCCAAACAGTTGGACAACAATGGAAGCCGCTGCAAATGGTTGGATTTGAGATCTCTGAAATAAAGAAAAAGATATTCATCACATTTTACGCATTTCATGTTATCCAAAAAATAGACAAAAACCATGGAAAAAAATTCCCGGGGAAATTGGCAACAAACATTTTACGGACGGTTTTTGTTCATAAAATCTTTAATAAATATTTTACGTCTTTACCAAGCCCCAAAAAAGGAAACAAAATTGTTTTAATAGTGTAGTAAAAATGGGATTTAGCGTTCATAAAATCTCTGCGGTTCATTGGTACAGCGTGGAAGCTGTTTATTTCCGTTTTTGGATGTTTTATTTTTGTTTTCCGTTGTTATCAACTACTTACAGACTTTTGAGATTAGGTGTGAAAGCACACAAGTCATCCGGCACGCTTTGGAGGGAGCAGCGGTCAATGCGCAGAATTTCTAGGGAGTTGGTTCCATTGAGATGGGGAAAGTCCGTGAGGTTCTTGACGTCAGAGAGGATTCTAGTGGTAGGAAACAAGCATGAGTTATTGCTGCCAACCTTCCTGTTTATTTTGCTGAGCTGGAGTTGACTTACAATTTTTCAAGATGATGAAGATGAGAAAACCCATCGGAATGAATGGAGTGGATGGGGTTGCCTCGTACTTGGAGAAACACTATTTTTGGGATGATTTCATGAAATGGGATGTCAATCCGGGTGATACGGTTGTTTGCCAAACTCCTATTATAAATAAACGTGGCAATTTTTAGAAAACAATCAAACACAACTTTTCAGTTTTCAAAAACTTACTGATACTAAATTGTTTTAATAGTAAAACATGTTTCGTCGTTGTGTTTTTGCTTCTCGTATTACAATTTTGTGCAATTAGATTGATTTAGCAATACTCTAATAACTTAAATAACCCAATTATGCAAAGTTGAATTTGTCCCGTCGTACTAGAATTGCCGTATTGTAAATACGGGCATTAAAAATTGTGAGGCAATTTTTGTTAGATTAGATATAAATGGAAAACTACGACAAAATATTCTCGAATCAGTAACTCTATTAACCAAGTGTCCTTAAATGTTGTTATACCATTTTTCCTTTGGTGTTAGGCGTAAAAATTGGCAGAACACGCTAAACACTTGTGATGTGTGATCATAAAGTCAAGCTACTTCGTTCTCATTTAAATTTCATGTGACCATGGCGTCTCCTCTAATGCTTCAGGCCTACGAACTTAACGAATTTTTGTGGAAACGAACTAATTACTTTAAATTCTACATTCATTGGAATCCCAAAAGTGAAGAATTTGTTACAGGGCACAATCGCGTACACAACACACGTTGGTATCTGTTTGGGCTCCTTCCACAATTCCTGTTTTTCTTTATGATTACCTACTTAATTATATTTGGACTGCATAAACCCAATCTGGATACAATAGTTGTGTGGATCATCACACTAGCTTTTGGATTTGCAAATATTTACTGCATTGCTGTTAACGTTTTTCTAATTAAAGAGCATCACGGTAGGAATCTGTTTCAATACTACAATATGTTACATAAGTTTTCTACAAGTCTTGTTTCAGAAAGAGAAAGCGTGCAGCAGTGTCAACCAAGAAACAAAGGACTTACTGGATTTATTTACAGTATTATTAAAGGTATTGTAATAATAATGCGCATTATAAGCATGAATTATATGTTGTGTGGATTTTAAAAATACAAATGACATTTTAGAATTAAGGAAACGATCTTCAAATCTAGAACGAGTGGACTGTATTGGAATAACCCTGAACGTGATGGTACTATTATTATGGCTAGCACCACTTTCTCTAACTCTTGCTTGTGTTTTATTAACCCAACGCAATATGCCGATAGACCCCACGGCTTTAATTATCTCAGGTATTTTTCCGATTGCCAAATATGAATCCGTTTACAAATCATACTGGACAATTTTGTCACATTTTTGTATTGGAATTTTATTATCATCAGAGATGGCTCGAATTTTGTCACTAGTGTTGCCTATTTTAACTATAACTTTTTACATGACTTCCCAGTCGCTAAAAAGAATCGATAATTTGCACGCACGGAACTATAAGGATGGGTTTAAAATGTATTGTAGACTCTGGATATTACACAATATTGGAACTAAAGATAATTCCCATTTCATATGTTTAACATTGGGCTTGGGATATTGTATTGTTGGTCTGTGTGCTTCTGCTACAATGATGGGGTTTGGAAAAATTCCATTGGTTATCTATTGGTTTTTCCCAATGGTTACTTTAATTGGTCTTTTCATGATGGTGGTTGCCCTGCCGTTTGCTACCAGTTGTTTTAGCTTTAGTTCTGCGATGAGGCAAAATTGGTTGTTGAGAAACGTTGAAAAATCTCATCGTAAAGAAGTTACTGCTATGAAAAGAATATCTTTCTATCTAGGGTCATTCAGGGAGTTCACTGATGAGTCTAAAAGGATTTATTTTGCATCAGTTATTGATCGATTTACAGATTTCTTATTGCTTCTCAATATGTGAAATTTGGTAGATAATTTATATAAAAAACTATGTACTTTTATAAAAACGTGTTAATAAACTTAACTAACAAAAATTTAATTGTAGATGAGGTTCGCCTATAAATATTAAAGGTTTAGATATAAAAAAATTTAAATGCTGTGTTTATGTACAATTCTTTTATGCTGAAAATAGCTTGATACAATGGCTTCGATTATGTTCCAAATTATACGCAAGTTTATCAGTTTTATATTCTGTAATCATTCGATTTTCCTATTTAGCATGGCAATGTGAGCCCATATGCAAAATAGAGTAGCTGCATAATCGTTGTTTCTGGAATTAAGTAATTTAACGTTGATTCGAGAACCTTCAGAGACTGATATACAGACATAATATATGGGTTGTAAGCTCATGCTGTTGAATTGTATTTCACAGCATATCAAAAGTAGTAAATGATTCCAACAATTTAGGTCGATATGACTGCTTAAAAATTAGAACAGGTTTGTAATATTGACTCACATATCCTAAATGGGTCTAACCGTTTCATTTCTGCCCTTTTAAACGCTACAGTAGTTCATATGAAAATATATTGCTACATTTAGTATACTTTCGCTTCAATTATAATTTATTTGGAATAATGTATAAAATATGAAATTCGATTGCTTCGACATATTAAAGAAAGTTATTCTTAAGCATATGCATGTGGTCAATATAAGTTATATGCAAAAGAATTCCTTTAAATTAATTTACCAAAATGTTAGCAAGTTTTCAGGTTATATCACGTTAAAAGCCTAATATACAGAAAAAATTTAAATGATTGTTCTAATTACTGTCCACTAGAAATTTGGAAAACCGATTCTTCAAATTTATGCAGATTTCATTATGATTACAGATCCCCTTAATCATAATGGGTCATCTCTGCAGAGATAGTAAAAGGTTGTGCTTTATAAAATATGCTACAGTACAATAAGCGCTAAAACTTCTACTCAAGGGGGCTAAGGTCCATATATCTACTCAAGCACATTTCAGATGGTTGTGATTTAATTTTCTGATTGTATTATTAGTGATTATGAAGATTCGATTAAATCCTAAAAATGTTTGGACTGCAACTTTTTGTTTTATTTCAAACTGATTTTTAGCCCCATGATGGTTGTAAAATTTCTGAGCTTCTTGTAGTATATTTTATGTTCAATTGTGCGCAAAGTTTTGCTATAATAATGGCGACGCTATTAATGCTACAAGCATATGAACTGAACGACTATTTTTGGAAACGATCTCTTTACTTCAAGTTTTATATTCATTGGAATCCAATCAAACGAGAATTCATCTGTGAGTCTAAATGCCCCCATAACATACGTTGGTATCTGTTTGGACTATTGCCTCAATTAATATGGCTGTTTATTAATTTACATCTTGTTTTCTTTGGCCTACACAAACCTGAGCTAAACAGTATTGTTAACTGGGTGACCACAACTTCATTCGGAGTCATAAATATCTACTGTCTTGCAGTAAATTACCATTTTATAAAGACGGGCAACGGTTGTAGTATAATCAAATACCACAATCTGCTTTATAACTTCTCAAACAGCTTTGATCTCACGTTTCATCCAACATTTTATAACACGAAAGGACTTAAAGATTATATAAACATAGCATCAGAAGGTACAAACTTTTTAAATTACAAATAAATGTATTTAAAAATTAATTTTTACATGTATAAACCCAATTCATTTATGTCTTACAGAAATTAAAAAAATCTCAAAACCCAGACAGTCTTCGGACATTGTCGGACTTTTCTTGAATGCAATAGTTGTAGTGTTTTGGTTTGCACCTTTAGCAATTAGCTTTTTTATGACAGCGCTGACACTGATTAACATACATCTTGGCCCAATTTCTCTAACACTTCAATATTTTTTCCAGCTGGAAGATTACCCTGAGTTTTACAGTTCAATTTCCTTTTATATAATTATTGCTATTGGAGCTTATATATTTTCATATGAAACCGGACGATCTCTGTCTTTTATGCTTACCTTTGTCCTGATTTTGTTTGCTATGACTGACTCATCACTTTACAAAATTGACAAATTGTATCGGCAAAACCGTAATGCCGGCCTTAAGAAATACAAGGCATTGTGCATTTTGAACGCAATAGGAAAAGACGATAGTAGACAAATTATATTTCAAATTATGACGCTTGGCTACTGTGTTTTAGGCGTGACCGCTTCAACTTCCATCATGGGTTTGAAAAAGCTACCAATGCAAATATACTGGATATTTCCAGTTACCACGTTTATTGCCATATTTATGATGGCTGTTGCTCTACCTCTTGCCACGCGATGCTTTCACTTTAGCTTTGCTTTAAAAAGAATATGGCTCTTACAAATTAGTGGCAATGGAATGAACTACCATCGAAGGTGTTTGAAAGCTTTGAAAAATGTCTCCTTTCACTTTGGCTCATTTAGAGAATTAAACGACGAGGCAAAACGGATTTATATAGAATCAGTAATTGAACGCTTTGCGGATTTTCTTTTACTTTTACACAACTAACACAACATGTTTTATGCTAACTAAATTTGTACAATATGATTTATGCAAAATTTTTTTTAAAAAACACGATAAACTTACAGTTCTTTGAGTCGAGGCAGTTTAGAGATTGCCATTGGTACTTCACTCAATTTATTGTCGTTCAGTTGCCTGCAAAAGTTACGAATATGAAATATTTTAATATCTTCCTAGCAAATATACTCAAACGCCCATACATGTTGCTACGATTCATTGAGCATCGAGCTAAACTTTAAAATATATATATACATATACACTTACAGCATAACCAAATTGGCCAGGCTCTCAAACGCATCATTGGAAATGTACTCAATGAGGTTGTTGCCCAAGTTCCTATTTTTGTAAAAAAAATACGAGAAACCGTCAATGAAAAAGCTCTATCTGTTACACATGTAAAAAATCGTTTCACAAGCATCCAATATTCAACCCTGCAAAACTTACAAAGCCTGTAGTCTCCCGTTGTTAGCCAAAACACGACCTTCCATCCGAGAAATCCTGTTGTGCTCCAGTTCTCTACAAGAAAAAGAACAACAATCATATTTCAATCATTCACATCCCAACATGACGCTTCAAGCAACCCATTTTCTAGCACCGTTATTCACTTCTTCACGAAGATAGGGAGGTAAGTAAACATGTCATCATGTTTACATTGTAAAACTCTCATCGCGTCATTCACAAATCTACTCCTTTCATGCACGCCAAAGCCCAAAAGATAGATAGAGTAAAATGAGCCCAGATCTCCCATGGGCTTGAAAGAAATGCTCAATTTTCCCAATTATAAAACCGAATGGAAATAATTGGAATTAAATTTCATTGATTAACAACCCACCTCATTTATTATTCGATTGAAAAGATTCGTTTAAAAGCTTTGAAGCAGAGGCTGCCAGTTGCTGTCGTGTTTAATTGCCCCAGATATTTCAGAATGAAATGAAGTAACATGATAAATATTTCGTCGTACACATCACTCATTCATCTTCCCTTAGAGAAAGGAATTGTGTCGTACTCATGCATCATATTTCTCACATGATCGATACAGATACGGCTTTTGTTGTAGTAGCATCAGGATCCCTACCAATTTTGCTCTTCTCTCTAGTTTCAAACCAGACCTCATCTCTTTTACAAAACGCTGCTATAGTAAACTCCCATAGTTTATCATCAGGAAGGAAGAAGAATGCATTTTGTAAAAGCATGATGAGCTGACACTTTGATATATATTGTGCAAGAAAACTGCACCACTGCTCTCTTATGAGCACATCCATCAGCGTCAAAAGGAAACACTATTGCTTCAACATTTTACAACAAAATATATGACGTGCTCGTGCTCTACACAAAAAAACTTTCGAGCATCTCTCCTGCTCATTCTCATCAGAATGCATATGATATGATGGTATATATGGTAACTTGGTGCAATTTTACATCTTATCATCATCAACAACAGCAACAACACACTTGACTAAAGTATTTTGTAAAGTTTAATACATTTTTGAGTTTACGAGTTGCCGGGATGCTCGCTTGCATATAATGAGTTAAGTAGGGGCAACAACAGCGAAACTCTGCTCGAGTTTCGGGAAGAAAAGAGAATTTGAATGAAAGTTGATGATGCTCAATGCCGCTTTGGAGAAAAGCTCTTGAAGTGAAATGAGAGAAACACTCAAAATGAGGGTAATAAACGACGTACGACTGAAATTAAATTGCAACGAATTATCATCGTCTCCCTACTGTTAGAAAGTTGCTATAGGGATGTTTCCTATTTCATTTTGAACAAGACAAATATTCATTCCTACATTTAAATTCATATCGCGTAACATTTTGCCCCAATTTTAAGGGAAGAAAGTTATAAGAAATTTTTTAAGGAAAAGTCGTTTTCGATCGATGACGTCGATCTCTGCCACTATCTCCACGTGTGACCAACTTTCTCCCCAAGTCTGAAGCATAATGATGGAAGGCAAAAATTAGCAAGGAATCTTGCAATTAATACGAGACAAAAAGAGATTATGATGACGACAGCAACAATCCCATGAAAAGTTTGTTCAAGAGTCGACAAAGAGTATATTTGTCTCCGAAAATATAATGGGCGTCCAGCAGCAGTAGCAAGTAGTGCTACTTTTTAACTTTTACTGCTGCTTCAGACTTTCTCCCATAATAATTTAGCCATTTTGCAATAAAGATATCCTCATATTTTCCCTTCAGGCTCAGAAAACAAAACGAGCTCTCGTTTTCCAAACAAGTAAAAAATTGCTTTATTAACATCATCCCAACTCTCGACACAGATTTTGTCCGTGATATTACGCAATGTACGCGTGACTCTTATCTTTTCCCGTTTTGCTACAAACGGCACTAGCTCCTGTCATCAACAACAATAATACTTGGTGATAAAGTGGAGTACTTATCTGATCTCAGAGCCAAAAAAGTGGTGGTTTGGTTTCCTGGTGAAAAATGTTTTTTACGTGGAACACGTGCAGTGCGTAAGAGAAAGTCTCTGGAGAAAACTAGGGTATGAAACTCAAGCCTAACTCGTCATCATTATTATCAACAGCGTTCCAACCAAATCATATTATATTACAAAGATATTCCTCCCACTCTCCCCTTTTCAGAAATGTGCGTGAGTCAGTAGTTTCCTCTAATCTAATCTGCTTTTCCTGTCTTCCATATTGAAAGTCAAGCCAAACCACCATATTCTCTGCTAACAAGACTCAAGTGCGTTTGATTTCAGGATCGGTTATGCTGTCTAGGTAGAGGATGGAAATGAGCTTATTTCCCAATAAATCTGTCTGTTACAAAGACATTAAGACGGTTGCTAGCCTACACTCCACATTTAGAGGCAGGAAAAGTAAATTGAGTTATTTGGGATCCTATCAACTTCAAAATTTATTCCGAAAAAGTAGTTCCCCATTTGCTATATTTCAAAACCTGGCAATCATAATAAGTTGGGTTGAAACTGATCTAGTTTATACGCACAAAACCTAGTTACGCACATATGTACATATTTATTACGCACAAGGAAAGTTTTGGGAGTGAAATGAGAGCACAAAAAAAGTTTTGGGAATGGGTGAGCGAAATGAACATTTTTGCATTGATATATGGGCGGAATGACATCAGAACAAGATTCATTCCATCTTGATATGATCATTGAACCAAAAAGAAGAAGCTGAGATCTTTTCTGTGTTCCTCCCTCCAGGGAGCCTATAAAAACATGAGAGTTGAGTTTGTCCAGAGCATTTCTAGGGTGCCACGTGCCGATCTCGACCGACAAAATGTGTTCATCTAGGTTATTTTGGAGCAAGACTGGTTGGAACTTGTGGAACATGTCAATTTTCCTTTGCAGTAAACGGAATTGAAGTCTCAAAAAGTTTTGGTATTTTTTGTGGTATGCGATCCGTGCGTATGTAATAAGCTTCGAATGGAAATCTCAGGGATGAGAAACGCATGTTAGCCTCCATCCGAAACAACATAAATTTGTCAAGAATGGAATGGTATAGATGCAAAGATCGCGATCAAAGGCAAAGCCAACATATTTTTGGAATGGAATTTCGGATCGGAATTTTTAGGCTCTGTGGTTTCAAGTAATTTGCAAACATTTCTGGTTAACTTTGAAGCCAATGTGGATGAGAGCTAGTAGGTCAAATAGATTCAATTCGATTTGGATAAAGGTTTGCACGTGTGCTCATAAAAATATTATGCTCACAAAATTTCCAAGCTGGTTGGAAGTCGGTCCGTGTCTGGAACTTGGTCCAGCAGATTCTTGGCTAAATTGAGGGTCTTGAGCCTCGTCAGGTTTGAGAAGGCACTTGCGTCAACTTGCTCCAACTCGTTGGATGCCAAAATCCTGCAAAAATACAAAACAAACGGGAACGTGTTTAAATAGAATTTTGGTTTATGTCATTTTCTCCTCTGTATACACGCATCATTCCAAAATAGCTTGGTTTTTTTCGGTAGGCTGCAAATTGTTTACGATAATTTGTTTCCAGACATCCCACTTAATTTCTTTTTATAGCAGCCAACAATCTGAGAGCACAACAGCATTATTTTTTCGAGCAATAAACTTGTTACGAGTAACCCAAAATGCTAATAAAAAAGAGACGTAGATGTGAGAGGAACATGCACAGTTTTCCAGACTTAAAGCCAAGAATGTTTTAAACGACAGTCTTCTTGAACATAACTAACTACATAATTCTGTTCCGGGAATTTATTGGCAGGGTTTCAATTAACTTAAATGTGTTGTGTGCTCTGCTCCGTTTGGAGTTTGCAGCGAGATCCAAGCCTCCTCCTTCATTTCATGCTAATAAACGCTTATGTCAAATGGGATGGATGGGAAGCACGGCAGCGTTTGAATGAGATGCATGTCATTTTTCTATCCTACCGCTGTTCCTGTCTATTACCTTTAAAATAATGGGCTGCTTTGAGAATCTCTCAAGTCTTATCGCAAATGCACACGCACTTTTATGCAGAGTCGTTTGTTTTGAGTAGAACGCACCTCATTTCACTTCTTGGCTGAGGATTTGGATTATGTCCTTCATGAAGGCAACCCTTGAGGAGGATTATAAAAATGTGCACTTAAAACACACATGTTAGAGTGGGGAATGCATGCATATTCATTTGGAGACTGAGCTTCTTCCGCATTGAGCTTGCAAAAAAGTTTTTTGGCAGTTGGACAACAAAGCCAACCACACACGCAAAACAAGGAGAGAAGTCATTAATCCAAATAATTTTTTGCTTGGGATGATGTTTTATAAAAGATGCGTGTAGTTTTGAAGTGAACAAACTATGTTGTTTGTTTTTACTTGTTTTACGCATTTCCTGGTAATTGTGCCGAATGCTGATGTAATATTTGTAGTAAAAAATAAAAGTCGAGAGAAAGTGTGTGCGAATGTTAGCTTTTATGGGAAATAATGATATAGGATTCATATCTGAGAATGTCATGGGTATTTTGAGACTAGAAATCATAATGGAAAATCATGTGGGTTTTGTATGTTAATATTTAACTGCATTCAGAAAAATTCGTAGTGATGCGGTCTATGTAATTAAAGAATGTTGAAGAGGCTCAATTTCAACATTTGCAGAAATGTCAATCAAATGTACAAGTCAAACAGATTGGTATACGGCCAAGCTAAAATGTATAATACGGTATTTGTGTAAGGTAAAAACCACAAAATAATGGATTTTATGAGGTATTCAATCAAACATAAATTTCGGCCTACCTGTTCGTAAAATTTTCGATTATGTTTCAACGTAAATGAGTTACAAGCATATGAGTTTCTATGCATGTGCTAACGATATGACTAAGGTTTAAGTATTCGCTGAAAACTGAGATGGTCTGTAAAAGATTGGATTCAATTCGTATTTTCTCCAACCCTACTTGCAATATTTATCGGTATTTTGTGGCTTTCCAAACAGATGAAAGCGTACGTTGGAAGGAGGGGAAAATATATGGAATGGAAACTTTGTAGCATTTTATATCACATGCTTTATTTCAGTCATGATGGTTCATTAGTTGTATATATTTTGAATGACACAGCTCAATGTCGTTCTTTTCACTATCTCCGTGCTCACTGGTCAACCTCAACCACAATGAATAAATGATTAAGTAAACCTGACATTAGCGAAGTGTGGGCTATATAAAAAAAGTGAGCCACCAGCAGGTTTCTACATTGAGTAAACCTTGGGCAGTGTTGTTTGTAACAATGTTCGAAATTGGTTGGAAGCAAAAAAGCATTTATCTAACAAGCATGAAAGCCTGTAATTAACTATTATCGAATGATAAGCCACCCACGTCAATTTTACAAGTGTAAAAGCTCAAGTTCGAGTGGTATAATTTACAAAATAGAATAGAAGGAAGCGATAACCAAACAGAGCTATTATTTGTTCCTAAAAAGATAAGAAAAACTTGTGAATCAGTTTTTAATTAAATTGAAGTGGACAAACGCGATTTCTCTGAAACAGCACATATCAGGCCGATTTCATAAAGCTGGTGGAACTTCTCCATTGTCAGTGAATAAAGTAATCGTTGTGTCGACTTCAATTTAATTAAAACTGATTTACAAGTTTTTTCTTATCTTTTTAGGAACAAATAATAGCTCTGTTTGGTTATCGCTGCCTTCTATTCTATTTTGTAAATTATACCACTCGAACTTGAGCTTTTACACTTGCAAAATTGACGTGGGTGGCTTATCATTCGATGATAGTTAATTACAGGCTTTCGTGCTTGTTGGATAAATGCTTTTTTTCCTTCCAACCAATTTTGATCAGTGTTCCAAACAACACTGCCCAAGGTTTTCTCAATACAGAAACCTGCTGGGTGGCTGTCACTTGTTTTTTTTATATAACCCACACTTCGCTAATGTCAGGTTTACTTAATCATTTATTCATTGTGATTGAGGTTGACCAGTGAGCACGGAGATGGAAAAGACGACATTGAAGCTGTGTCATTCAAAAATATATCAACTAATGAACCATCATGACTGAAAATAAAGCATGTGATATAAAATGCTCTACAAATTTTCCATTCCATATATTTCCCCCTCCTTCCAACTTACGCTTTCATCCTTTTGGAAAGCCAAAAATACCGATAAATATTGCAAGTAGGGTTGGAGAAAATACGAATGAATCCAGCTTTTACAGACCATCTCAGTTTTCAGCGAATACTTCACCTAGTCATATCGTTAGCACATGCATAGAAACTCATATGCTTGTAACTCATTTACGTTGAAACATAATCGAAATTTACGAACAGGTAGGGCAAAAATTTATGTTTGATTGAATACCTCATAAATCCATTATTTTGTGGTTTTTACCTTACACTATATCATATTATACACTAGGGCCGTATACCAATCTGTTTGACTTGCACATTTGATTGACATTTCTGCTAATGTTGAAATTGAGGTTTTCACATTCTTTAATTATATAAACCGCATCACTACGAATTTTTCTGAATGCAGTTAAATATTAACATACAAAACCCACATGATTTTTGATTATGATTTCTAGTCTCAAATACCCATGACATTCTCAGATATGAGTCCTATATCATTATTTCCATAAAAGCTAACATTTGCACACACTTTCTCTCGACTTTTATTTTTTACTACAAATATTACATCAGCATTCGGCACAATTACCAGGAAATGCGTAAAACAAGTAAAAACAAACAACATAGTTTGTTCACTTCAAAACTACACGCATCTTTTTTAAAACATCCCAAGCAAAAAATTATTTGGATTAATGACTTCTCTCCTTGTTTTGTGCGTGTGTGGTTAGCTTTGTTGTCCAACTGCCAAAAAACTTTTTTGCAAGCTCAATGCGGAAGAAGCTCAGTCTCCAAATGAATATGCATGCATTCCCCACTCTAACATGTGTGTTTTAAGTGCACATTTTTATAATCCTCCTCAAGTTCTTTGCCTTCATGAAGGACATAATCCAAATCCTCAGCCAAGAAGTGAAATGAGGTGCGTTCTACTCAAAACAAACGACTCTGCATAAAAGTGCGTGTGCATTTGCGATAAGACTTGAGAGATTCTCAAAGCAGCCCATTATTTTTAAAGGTAATAGACAGGAACAGCGGTAGGATATAGAAAAATTACATGCATCTCATTCAAACGCTGCCGTGCTTCCCATCCATCCCATTTGACATAAGCGTTTATTAGCATGAAATGAAGGAGGAAGCTTGGATCTCGCTGCAAACTCCAAACGGAGCAGAGCACACAACACATTTAAGTTAATTGAAACCCTGCCAATAAATTCCCGGAACAGAATTATGTAGTTAGTTATGTTCAAGAAGACTGTCGTTTAAAACATTCTTGGCTTTAAGTCTGGAAAACTGTGCATGTTCCTCTCACATCTACGTCTCTTTTTTATTAGCATTTTGGGTTACTCGTAACAAGTTTATTGCTCGAAAAAATAATGCTGTTGTGCTCTCAGATTGTTGGCTGCTATAAAAAGAAATTAAGTGGGATGTCTGGAAACAAATTATCGTAAACAATTTGCAGCCTACCGAAAAAAAACCCAAGCTATTTTGGAATGATGCGTGTATACAGAGGAGAAAATGACATAAACCAAAATTCTATTTAAACACGTTCCCCGTTTGTTTTGTATTTTTGCAGGATTTTGGCATCCAACGAGTTGGAGCAAGTTGACGCAAGTGCCTTCTCAAACCTGACGAGGCTCAAGACCCTCAATTTAGCCAAGAATCTGCTGGACCAAGTTCCAGACACGGACCGACTTCCAACCAGCTTGGAAATTTTGTGAGCATAATATTTTTATGAGCACACGTGCAAACCTTTTCCAAATCGAATTGAATCTATTTGACCTACTAGCTCTCATCCACATTGGCTTCAAAGTTAACCAGAAATGTTTGAAAATTACTTGAAACCACAGAACCTAAAAATTGCGATCTTTGCTTCTATACCATTCCATTCTTGACAAATTTATGTTGTTTCGGATGGAGGCTAACATGCGTTTCTCATCCCTGAGATTTCCATTCGAAGCTTATTACATACGCACGGATCGCATACCACAAAAAATACCAAAACTTTTTGAGACTTCAATTCCGTTTACTGCAAAGGAAAATTGACATGTTCCACAAGTTCCAACCAGTCTTGCTCCAAAATAACCTAGATGAACACATTTTGTCGGTCGAGATCGCACGTGGCACCCTAGAAAACCTCTGGACAAACTCAACTCTCATGTTTTTATAGGCTCCCTGGAGGGAGGAACACAGAAAAGATCTCAGCTTCTTTTTTTGGTTCAATGATCATATCAAGATGGAATGAATCTTGTTCTGATGTCATTCGCCCATATATCAATGCAAAAATGTTCATTTCGCTCACCCATTCCCAAAACTTTTTTTGTGTTCTCATTTCACTCCCAAAACTTTCCTTGTGCGTAATAAATATGTACATATGTGCGTAACTAGGTTTTGTGCGTATGAAACTAGATCAGTTTCAACCCAACTTATTATGATATTGCCAGGTTTTGAAATATAGCAAATGGGGAACTACTTTTTCGGAATAAATTTTGAAGTTGATAGGATCCCAAATAACTCAATTTACTTTTCCTGCCTCTAAATGTGGAGTGTAGTCTAGCAACCATCTTAATGCCTTTGTAACAGACAGATTTATTGGGAAATAAGCTCATTTCCATCTCTTCTAGACAGCATAACCGATCCTGAAATCAAACGCAGTTGAGTCTTGTTAGCAAAGAATATGGTGGTTTGGCTTGACTTTCAATATGGAAGACAGGAAAAGCAGATTAGATTAGAGGAAACTACTGGACTCACGCACATTTCTGAAAAGGGGAGAGTGGGAGGAATATCTTTGTAATATAATATGATTTGGTTGGAACGCTGTTGATAATAATGATGACGAGTTAGGCTTGAGTTTCATACCCTAGTTTTCTCCAGAGACTTTCTCTTACGCACTGCACGTGTTCCACGTAAAAAACATTTTTCACCAGGAAACCCAAACCACCACTTTTTTGGCTCTGAGATCAGATAAGTACTCCACTTTATCACGCAAGTATTATTGTTGTTGATGACAGGAGCTAGTGCCGTTTGTGCAAAACGGAAAAGATAAGAGTCACGCGTACATTGCGTAATATCACGGACAAAATCTGTGTCGAGAGTTGGGATGATGTTAATAAAGCAATTTTTTACTTGTTTGGAAAACGAGAGCTCGTTTTGTTTTCTGAGCCTGAAGGGAAAATATGAGGATATCTTTATTGCAAAATGGCTAAATTATTATGGAGAAAGTCTGAAGCAGCAGTAAAAGTTAAAAAGTAGCACTACTTGCTGCTGCTGGCTGGACGCCCATTATATTATACTGTTTGTCGACTCTTGAACAAACTTTTCATGGATTGTTGGCTGTCGTCATCATAATCTCTTTTTGTCTCGTATTAATTGCAAGATTCCTTGCTAATTTTTGCCTTCCATCATGATGCTTCAGACTTGGGGAGAAAGTTGGTCACAGCGTGGAGATAGTGGCTAGAGATCGACGTCATCGATCGAAAACAACTTTTTCTTAAAAAAAATTCTTATAACTTTCTTTCGCTTAAAATTGGGGCAAAATGTTACGGCGATATGAATTTAAATGCCAGGAATGAATATTTGTCTTGTTCAAAATGAAATAGGAAACATCCCTATAGCAACTTTCTAACAGTAGGAAGACGATGATAATTCGTATGCAAATGTAATTTCAGTCGTACGGTCGTTATTACCCTCATTTTGAGTGTTTCTCTCATTTTGACTTCAAGGGCTTTTCTCCAAAGCGGCATTGGAGCATCATCAACTTTCATTCAAATTCCTTTTCTTCCCGAAACTCGAGCAGAGTTTCGCTGTTGTTGCCCTACTTAACTCATTATATGCAAGCGAGCATCGGGCCGGCAACTCGTAAACTCAAAAAATGTATTAAACTTTTTACAAAATACTTTAGTCAAGTGTGTTGTTGCTGTTGTTGATGATGATAAGATGTAAAATTGCACCAAGTTAGCGCATACCATCATATCATATGCATTCTGATGAGAATGAGAAAGGAGATGTGAAATTTTTTATATAGGCACCGAGCACGTCATATATTTATGTTGGTAAAATGTTGAAGCAATAGTGTTTCCTTTGACGCTGATGGATGTGCTCATTAAGAGAGAGCAGTGGTTTGCAGTTTTCTTGACACAATATATATCAAAGTGTCAGCTCATCATGCTTTTATAAAATGCATTCTTTTCCTTCCTGATGATAAACTATGGGAGTTTACTATAAGCAGCGTTTTGTAAAAGATCTGGTTTGAAAACTAGGAGCAGGAGTGTAAATTTTCGGTAGGGATGCTATGCTACTGTAACAACAAAAGCACGTATCTGTAATAACAGATTCTGTATCGGATCATGTGAGAAATATGAATGCAAGAGTAGGAACCAATTCCTTTCTCTTAAGAGAAAATGAATGAGTGATGTGTACGACTAAATATTTATCATGTTTACTTCATTTCATTTCTGAAATATCTGGGGCAATTAAACACGACAGCAAACTGGTAAGCATCTGCTTCAAAGCTTTTTAAACGAATCTTTTCAATCGAATAATAAATGAGGTGGGTTGTTAATCAATGAAATTTAATTCCAATTTATTCTATTCGGTTTATAATTGGAAAATTGAGCATTTTCTTTCAAAGCCCATGGGAGATCTGGAGGCTCATTTTACTCTGTCTTATCTTTTGGGTTTTGGGCATGCATGGAAGGAGTTGATTTGTGAATGACGCGATGAGAGTTTTACAATGTAAAACATGCATGACATGTTTACTTACCTCCCTATCTCGTGAAGAAGTGAATAACGCGTGCTAGAAAATGGGTTGCTTGAAGCGTCATGTTGGGATGGTGAATGATTGAAATATGATTGTTGTTCTTTTTCTTGTAGAGAACTGGAGCACAACAGGATTTCTCGGGTGGAGGTCGTGTTTTGGCTAACAACGGGAGACTACAGCTTTGTAAGTTTTGCAGGGTTGAATATTGGATGCTTGTGAAACGATTTTTTACAGTGTAACAGATAGAGCTTTTTCATTGACGGTTTCTCGTATTTTTTTTTTTACAAAAATAGGAACTTGGGGCAAACAACCTCATTGATGTACATTCCAATGAATGCGTTGGAGAGCCTGGTTCCAATTTGGTTATGCTGTAAGTGTATATGTAATATATATTTTAAAGTTTAGCTCTGATGGCTCATGAATCGTAGCAACATGTATGGCGTTTGAGTATATTTGCTAGGAAGATATTAAAAATATTTCATATTCGTAACTTTTGCAAGGCAAACTGAACGACAATAAATGATGATCAGTACCAATGGCAATCTCTAAACTGCCTCGACTCAAAGAACTGTAAGTTTATCGTGGTTTTTTTAAAAAAAATTTGAAAATCATATTGTACAAATTTAGTTAGCATAAAACATGTTTGTAGTTGTGTAAAAGTAAAAGAAAATCCCGCAAAGCGTTCAATTATGATTCTATATAAATCCGTTTTGCCCGTCGTCGTTTAATTCTCTAAATGAGCCAAAGTGAAAGGAGACATTTTTCAAAGCTTTCAAACACTTCCTTCGATGGTAGTTCATTCCACTGCCACTAATTTGTAAGAGCCATATTTTTAAAGCAAAGCTAAAGTGAAAGCATCGCGTGGCAAGAGGTAGAGCAACGGCATCATAAATATGGCAATAAACGGGTAACTGGAAATATCCAATATATTTGCATTGGTAGCTTTTTCAATCCCATAATGGAAGTTGAAGCGGT
>LJIJ01002624.1:0-25171 GCA_001718145.1 Orchesella cincta
CGCCCCACCCATGTCCCAGCGGGATGTGCATTGAAGGATTTCTCCGACGCAGCACACCTCTACAAATGCCAATGGAGATCCATCAACCCTGTCGGCTCCAACGCCACCGCGATCATGGTCGACGTCCCCGGCCACTGTGATCCGAGCAATCCTCCCAAGGAATTCGTCAACCCGAAGATTGATCACGAACACCGCTGCATTTTCTCCAACTCCACGACAGTTCCTCAGCTGACGAAGTGCGTGTGCACCAAGTGGGACGGCAGCTGTCCTGAGGAGCCGGCGCTCAAGTACTGCGAAGCCGGGATGCTGCAAATACTGGCGGACGAAATGATCAAGAAAATTGAAGAGGGTTCGGAACGTGTTCAGCAAGATTGTCCAGCGGATTATGAGCTCGAGGAGAAGTTGTTGCCGAGGGCCATGGAGGCGCTGAAGGCTGCCAAGAATCTGTACCGAACCATGACGCTTCTGTTGGAGGCGAGGAACAAACACATCTGCAACCGGAGGAGGCTCATGACTGCCCTTCCGGATGGGAGATGCGGCTGCGCTCCAGGAACGGCGAGGAGGGAAAGACAAATCGGCGGAACTAACTATCAGAGCTACTTCTGCTATCCCATCGAAGGCGCTTGTGATAAGGATCCGGGACAAGTCATTGACCAGTTTGAGAGTACCAAGACCAAGTTATACCTTCATTATGGCGACCCAACTATTGACACTCACAAGAATAAGACCAACGGATGCTACTTCAACCTGTGCAAGAACGCGGAGGACGTGAGGGGAAATACTTGCCAGGATGTGGATTTCGGTTACTGATCAAAAGATGGAGAGCAATAATACTAATATATTTATATCTTATCCTATTTCTATGTACAAATTAGGAAATATATTTTAGTTTTATTAGTAAGCTATATTATGCATCATGCAAATCAAAGATAAAAATAATATCATGTCATGTAAGCTAGAATGTTGTAAATAAAACTATTTAAAATGTCATATTCTGTTAGAGTTTTTAAGTGCATGAAAATCAAACCCAGAAGGTCAATAACGCTAATTTTCCTTGAGTTATAGGAACCTCAATATATCAATCGTTTAATTTATGTTGGTTGGTTTCCTGGAATTTAGTAAGTAGGTCGTTGATATAAACGTTCTAATTCTGAGAAAATTCTAAGATATCAAAAAGGATTTTAAGATATGACTTCAACCTTTTAATTTTATCGCTCTCGTCGTAGTTCATTCAAGGTCCTGGTCGTAGTTTATCTCGCACAATATTTCTACTTAAAATCGGAAACTTTGAATTTTCCTTAAAATGGTCAATTCCTTTTCACAGTGGATTAGTTTTGGTATTTTAATTTATGTGTTGATTACTAATGGTCACATTCTGTTTGACGGGCCGCTGGAAGGACAAGACATCCATATAGACATTGACAAAGAAGCTGCCGACTTTGACTTTAATAAAACCTGCGTCCGGCAACTCACCAAGCAGCAGTTGCACTTGTCGGACTGGAATTTTACTGTGAGATCATAAAAGTAGACCATTTTAAATTGAAAAATCATATCGCTAATAAAGCTGTCTTGTTTTATTCTCACAGAGCTGTGTTCTGGAGTGCCGATATTTGAGACATAAAGTATTTGGATACGACATTGTAAAAGGAAAAGGCAGATATGTGGTGAATCTCTGGGCGATTGAAAGGTTTTACAAAAGATGGTCAAATGCTTCTGATAGCCAACGCTCTAAATTGATTGAGATTTATAATCACAGCAAGGTGAATGCAGGTAAACATGAAATTGTTTTCATTATTATATTTCCACATTTTTCATTGTTTTTTAGAGTAATTTTTATGAGTGAAAAATCTGAATATTTTTTAAGTTTTCTCATCATTTTCTTTTTGTGACATTTTCAAATTATATAGATATTGAGATTGAGGCAGGCTTATGGATTGGAGATCTGTTTTTTCAACAGCGTTGTATCTTAGCTCGACTTTTTTATACTTGGGCTGCTCATACATGGTTTGACACAAATGAGAATAATACTTGGAAATATGCTGTGTTTGAGAAAGTGGCCTAAAAGCCTGTGTGAAGTTTCTATTAGCGAGTTTGGAATACACTGTTAATATACATTTGCAATCAGTTTTACATGATTTGGTTATAAGTGGTTTGACATGTGTTAATAGTATTTATTCCTAAAATTTAAATAAATAAAATTATGTTCATTAGCATGGATTCCACTACATGGTCTTTTGGTTTTAATTCAAAATCCAACTGTCTTTTTCAGCATAGCTCAGCGGGCTGAAATTGAGAAATTACTTGTGAAATTTTTTAATATCGTGGCACGGGTTCGACCTGATTTTATAACCAAAGTTATCTCAAAATCAGTCTGGAACTTAGCAAACAAGACAAACTAGGCACGTTTAATGGAATAACATTAATACAAGAAAATTTTTCCTAACCCTACTGTCTAAACTGTCTTCTACTAATTTTCATATTCTTTTCACACTCACATGAAACCAGGCAGGAAATAATTCATTCTATTAGAAATGGCAGCCGAAAGGGTTTTGGCTTTTTTAGCAGTCACGCTAGACCATTTGCATTATTCACCATCCCCTTGATAGCTAAGCTTCGTTATATCTGCAATGCTTATCACCTGCAAAATTATTTTGGAATACAAAATTGTATTACCTATACCTATCTCAATATTTATGGCTATCATTGCAATGCTTCTAAGTACAATTCTAAATACAGCGGAATTAACAAAACATAGGAAACTTCGAGTATTTTTCGGGGTTTGGCTCCTCACTTCGATCATAATCAGCAATTCCTACAAACTGGACACCTTCTCAAAGGCTGCAAAGTTTTATACGCATCTTCAATTTAAAATTGAAGAGGGATAAGATGGTTGCTCGTTTTATGGTGCACACGCTTCGAGGACCAAGCGAACCTACAGCTTTGTCCGTTGGTCAACTTATAAATCAGTGTGAAGAAACGGCTTACATTGGAAGAGAACAAGAAATTAAAGAGCTAATTATAGATTTTCATAAAAGTTGTAACACTTCCTTCTACAGTGCAAAATACCCGTTTGTTGGAAAAACATTGATATGGTTTGTACAGCAGAGTGGAGGAAACTATATGGAAAACAGGATGAAATACAGTATAATGCTATTTTAACCTAGAAAAAATAAGGTCACCATTTTGCGTTTGAGTTAATAAATAAGCTACAAAAAATTATGTAATATAACTTTCCAAATTGCTATTAAAGTAAATCATGTTTTGCAATAACTAAAAAGTATAAATAGATATATAAACATACTGAAGGCTGTGAGTTTATAATAATTATTTCCTTTCAAATAAAATTATGCCATTTCCAACATAAAAAAACACTGATTTATAGCCTATCTCAAAAGGGTTTTACCTTTGTGACACCACACCTCAAATGAGCTTTTACACTTTCCAAACAAAATACGGCACAGCAAATGCCCGTCAAACATGTCCATATTAGAAACAAACATAAAAAGGCTTTGAAATCAATAAAACTGGACTGTGGAGTGCTCCTCCCCTCCAGAGTTTTGTCTCTGAGCATATAATGCCAATTGGCCCATTCATCCCACTTGAAATGAAGTCCAGATGCGTCAATCCTTCCAACAGTAACTCCCAACCAGTTCTGATTTTCTGTTTTCATGAGCCAGTAAAAGTGGCTTCGTTTCAATGTTTCTTCTATTACAAAACAATGAAATGAGCTATCCTTCTCTTTGAGTCGCTTGTGCAAATAGGATTTGAAAAAGGAAATTGTTGAACTATAAGCTATGTAAGCTACACGAGCACCCGTTTTTGCGAAATTCTCCACATTTTCATTTTCATTTTCCGAGAGCTAATATTTCTCGGGCTGAAAATCTCCTCAAATTTTCCAGTTATTCCCAACATTTTGAAATCATCGTTATATATCTCCTGCATAGTTTTATTTGATTTTTCCGGGTTGTACAGAATCTTATAATTTTTGCTCAGTAATTCTTTCACAGTTTTAAAAGCGGTTGGTGTTGAAGCAACAGTGGTAATGCTTGTTAATCCGTTTCCATATAAACTGCAGAGAAAAATCATTGCGTAGAGAGCCATAATATTCCTAAATTTTGAGGACGAACCTTGGCCTAAAACGGCTGAAAAATTGGCAATTAAATCTGCACCAATTTCTGCCAAATGTTCACGTTTAGCGACCATTGTTGAAAATATGCCATAGAGTAATACAGCAAGTATTGAGCACCAAATTTTTAAATTGAAAGGCTCAACCCAATTTGCAAAATATCCAAAATGCTGGTGTTTCTCGGTACTGCTTTTCGGACAGTAAATTAAGCTGTGTGAGTCGGATTCAAAGAAGTTTACACGACCAATACTAATATGTAGTTTGCGATCAAAAGTTCCAGTAGGAACAACAATAATTTCCTTGCCAACTAGAGTTTTCCGGGAGTCAATTGTTAGCGGATTTTTGGATGATTTTTTGTGTAAATCAATGGAAATGTTGTGGGCAGCTGATAACGCAAATAATGACATGATATCAGATCTGCATCGATAATCAACTAAAACTGTAGAGCTGAGACAGGCAGTTTGTTGATTTTTGGGAGTTTCTCGCAGCCAATTGTAACCATCCCAAGCTAAACCAGGCAGAATCTTTTTATTTGCATTCCAAAATAAAGAGCGATGAATTGACTGCGGATTGTTAGATTTGAACGATTGAAGAAAATCCTTAATGTGGACAGGACGAGATGAACAGTATCCAGAACAAATTACAATGACTTTAGCCTGTTCATGATTGAATGTTGGGGTTGATGGCAGAGTTAGTATAATTTTTAGAGCTGGAAATATGGGAAGTTCCGGATGCCAATTCGCTTGAAAGTGGTCTTCCGGATCAATTGTAGAAATATTTTTTACAATAAAAACGAATAAAGACCTGGATGGGACAATAACCTCCATAAAATTCAAAATTGTGCAATTGGCGTTATATAAATCAAAGTTGAGCTGAGTAATAACTATGTTAAAAGTGTTGGACAAACGGTAATTTCCTCGGTCTAAAAATGATCTATTGTTAAACGCTACAACCCTTGTTTTTAAAGATTGGTCGGGTATAAAACCACAGTTTGTATTGCTTTCTATGTCGAAGAAGTAGAGAACATGTTGTTCCCAGTTTTGATTAACGGAAGGAAAAAAATTTGTTAAGCAGTTCGAAACTTTAGCAAAATGTTGTGCGGAGATTAATTGTATAGAAACAAGAAGAATAAAGCTCAAAAGTGAACTCCGTTTTGATAACTTGTAGAAATGAAATGAGTCCATCGTGTCTTGAGTAGTAAGATTGCGCCTGGAAACCTCTTTGTTTTGTTAGTTATGTGGGTGTATATTATATGTTAGTTAAAATGAACTTTGTATTGATTTGAACGATATTTATCTCAGTTAACCAGCTAGTATAACAAAACCTGTTTCATTGAAAAAGGTGAGTTGTAACAAAACAAAGTTTTTGAAAGCCACAAAAAATTGTTCTGCCATATAATTTGGGAATCCAATGTCCGTTGTTGACCATGTTTGAAAGTAGACTAAGTCATTTTCCAGACAATTTGCGTAATACCTTGACCAGAAACATGCCACAACAAATTTGAAAGTCTGGATAGAGCCCGTGGACTTTTACAGCATTGCTAAGATTGCCATGCCTTATAATTAAAAACCAGAGATGTTAGTAACTCGAGTTACATTAACTTAATTTGTAATTAAATTACAAGTTACATAACTTGTAATTTGTAATTTCAGCCTCTCGTTTTCCAAAAGTAATTTGTAATTTGTAATTTTAAGACTTTCCTTGTCCAAAAGTAACTTGTAATTGTAATTTTGAAAGTGGATTTTTAAAAATGTAACTTTTAGTATAATGTAATTTTCAGTACAATTCATCTCAATCGCTATAAACTCACAAGAAAAGGCTACAAAACCTTACTAAACAGTTAAAAAGTTAAAAATTCCGTTGTAAAATGGTTTAGGTTATGAAAACGACGTTCAATTTTCCGTGATTCTATTTCAAATTGAAGACAAAATTACAAGTTACAATTACAAATTACAAAAAATGTAATTTGTAATTGTATTTTTGGGAGTCGAAATTTATAAATGTAACTTGTAATTGTAATTTTCAAGAACGATTTTAGGGAAGTAACTTTGTAATTTGTAATTTTCAAGAGGTTGGCAGAAGAAAAAATTTTTGTTTTGTAATTTTCAAGCAAATTTTTGGAGAAGTAATTTTGTAATTTGTAACTTCAGCTCCAAAAAATGTAATTTTAACATCTCTGTTAAAAACTTTCTTCTACTTGGATAGAACCGACACGTATGTTTTTGGACGTGGGAGAATGTACTCTACGATAAAGAGCGCGTGACAACCAAAACTTCAAAAGAGTTATATAGAGCAGTTCTAACTGAAATTGTAATTGATTGTTTTGAGAAATCCATTAGCGCTAATGAAGCATTATATCTAATCTTTTTCTGTCCTAGGAAAGCCGCTTTACAGACAAAATTTTATTAACTGAGCCCGGATTAATATTGTTAATTTATTAAGTAGCCATGGAATTTTATTTGCAAAAATATGTAATAAATAGTTTTATATATGATTTGCAAAAATAATTTTGGTATATTTCATAATAATAAAAATTACAATTTAGTACGACTTGGCCAACTATTCTTTAAGGCGGTCTTACTCCATAAATCTCAATTTACTTAATTGTTGGGTCGGTAACTAACCAAAATTTTCAGTCGCCATAAAGAATGCATGGGGAAATTTTGGAAAGTCGGGTTTCGCTCACTCAAATAGACATTTCGTGAAAAATCTCTTATGAATTGACCTGAAACTTGTCAGATGCATTCCTCACGAGTGTCCGAACAACTTCATTAGAAAACATTTCAAGAAATTTCCTTTGGAACCGAGATATAAAGCCCGAATTTTCAAAGAGTCTAATCGTGGCTTATCTAATGTCGTTAACCTTTTTGCTTGTTGGCATAGCTGATTGAGGCTTATCATCTTCATTCTTGTCATGTTATGCGACCATGTTATGCAAATGCAGACAAGATGTTTTACTATATTTGAAAGGGGCCGAACTTCCACGTTGAAAATATCAATATCAATGTAAATCAATCGTTGTGTTCAAGGCTAAAAAAGACTTTCCAATATCTGCAATGACTATCTTAGTTTTTACATTTTTTAACGCTCCATGCAACGCCAGTTTTCAATGCATGATAGTAAATTTAGAATGATAAGCAATTTAAAAACTTAGTTATATTAACAACTTAGGGATTGTAAGATATATCTAACTACAATTCTTTTGGAGAATTTCTCTAGCACCCGAGGAGAGACATGTCTGAATGGTTTAAATAAACTGGGTAATTTAGGACCTTGCAACTTGGATCAAAAATGCATACTGCCCAACAGTGCAACATGACATGAATAGCAAATAGTCTTTATCATGAATTTCTTGCTTGTTAGCTGATGAGACGAGACGAGATACCAAATGTCATTTAAGACATGGAAGCAGCCCCCAAACAACTGAGATCATCATTGATCTCAACCACAACACATAACATTTTTTCAGAAAATAATTCCCAGTATGATAATCATGATGATCATGATTATCAAGCTGGGTTTAGTGTAGTAATATAATTTTCGGAACCTCCTGCTCGCGTTTAGAAAATTATGAGACATGAAATAGATGATGCAACCAAACTAATATTAGAAGGCAGTGCATTCATGTTTATAGGAAGTCCTACTCGGTGGTTGTTATGATTCGAAAGAATATTCACATGCTTTCACCGTTGTTCGTTATAAAAGGGTTAATTTGTTTGAAATTTTCGCGGTCATGGAATTTCAAATTTCGAATACTCTATGCTAAATAACTAGGTGTTGCCTAGTAAGAGAGGCTTAAAAGCAGAACCTCATCTCTGGTAATTTACTTGGAAAGCTTATTATTTGTAATTGGTGGCATGACGTACTGTTTCACCGAATGGTTTCTTCACCGAAGAAGGCGCGGATTTATGGAAATGTTCTATTTACTCGTTCGGTTTGAGGAACGTCATCAACAAGGTAATTTTATACAATATTTTAATATCAAACTATCCAAACTGCTTCATCGTAAGTTTCACATATACTTTAGATATTCGATATTTGAAGCTAAAAACAAATAGAAACGAGACTCGCCTAGTTAAGTTTCTGATTCTGTGTGGAATGATATATCCACCGCTTAACATTCTTTCGCATCATTTAAAATGTGGAGTATGCGCTGCAGTTCTGTAGCATGGGGATATTTTACCATTTCGGAATGCAATGCTGCTGACTTCAACCCAAACTTAGCAACGTGGTCTCCCTTCTCAATCTTGCAACTTGTGATTTACAGCTTAATTGGATTTTGGATCGCTTTAGATGGAGCAGGAAGTTTCATGATTTCTACTACGTTTTCTCTTTTGTACCGGCATTCTGTTTGGCGATATTTACAATTGCTTAGCTCCCTTTCAGCAAAATCCTCAAACCAAAAACACTTAGCTGATTATCGACAAGTTCAGATATTGAGCCGATATTACAACCTCAACCAACAGGACAAGCTTGTAATAAGCGTATTTTTGTTACAAATGCTGCAGTAATACTGAGCTTGTTCGCAATTATTACACTGGGCTTACGAATTACTGCAGTTGAGCTGGTTTTGTTTGCAAATGTTGGATACAATGGAGCGTTGATTATGATGATTTATACCACATTGATGGCTCGACTTTGGATGGACTCGAGGCGGATAGAGTCCTCACTGCTGTGGGGCTCTCAGCCATAACATGAATGGAACAAATAAATGGGTGAAAAGGTATATGAAATCTTTTTTGATTAATGTTACATTGGCTACAAAATTTTGTGGGACCAACTTAACCCATTAACGATTGTTGGAGTTTTGCATAAATTTGATTATGTATGTAAGTCTGATTATGCTTGTTGAGAGATATTTCAATTCACCAATTTAGATAGTTTTTAAGGTAAGCATCTATAGTAGAGAGAGAATTATTGGGCTATTCTCGGGCCTTTGGCCATAAGCCGTGAATTTAAACGAACAAACATATACATATTTGACACATAATAACATTGGAGTTCCATTTGAATAATAATAAAAATACATATATAAATACGTACGTTTGTGATTGCAAAAATGCACATTTGACAATTCTTGACAATATAACTGCATAACATTTGACAACGACTTTGACACAGTAACAATGATTAAAAAGTCCCTACTTCAGAAAAAAACAATTATGATAGCTTGACTTTTTACATTTAATATATAACAAATATCTGCTTGGTCAGCTTTGCAGCTCTTAATCATCAGCATCAGCAATGTCCTCGTCCATACATGATGCCACATGATGACAGAAACATTCTTCAAATCCATTTGCGTTCCACGCGTTCTGAATGCCATTTATGATGACCTTATACTTCTTGACAAACTTTTTGCTTAATGAATAACCAATCTCGTCGCTCAACTTTGTCCATTCAATGTTGCAATAATTTCTGCATACGCAGTCACATTCCTCCAACAGGTCACGGATGTAGTAGGCATGCATCGCAGTTATGGTCTCAATTTGTTCCTTTTCAAATCCATGATTTCCCAAGCTGTGTTAAATCTGCATGTTTTGCAAGAAATATCCTTTGAATTCCAAAACGATTCACTTTTTTTCTTCGCCTTATTGGCAGGTTCACCCTCTGTCCGGCAAATGATAGTTTTTCAACTGTTTTTGCTTCTGAGTTTGGTTTGCTTGTGGCTTCTTCGAGCTTTATTTCTTTTTCGATTTGACTTTCTTGACTTGACCGTCGAGTTCTTCTCTCATTAATGGTTAAATCATCCGTGACTGAAACTTTTTTACAGTAGTTTTTGAGTAGGTGACAGTTTCTAAAAACTTTTCTTTTGTCTTCTTTGGATTCGAGCTCCACTATCACGACAAAATGTCCAGCTTTTCTAGCACTTTTGACTTGGATTGATTTTATATTCACATTTGCTTTTAACGTATTTCTGAGAAATGTGGAGATGAATTTTGTTCGTCTCTGCGTGTCGAGTAGATCAGCATGATCCATTCCATGGATAACGATGTTTTTCACGCGAATTGAATTTTGTGACTCTTGCACTTGCTTCATTTTTGTTTATCACGAGCTCTTCGGAATGCAGAGCATTACACTTTTGGCTTGTTTTTGTAACTCATGTCCAATTAATATATTTACACAAGTATCAACCTCCGATCTCAAATTTAGTAAAGTATTTTTGAATAACAGCAGGATGTCTAATTGACTTTCTGTTAACGTGAAACAAGATTTCTTGACACAATTTAAAATCTCGTTGACTGAACAGTGGCTGAGAAGTGGTAAATTTCCATTCTCGGCCAAGTTGACTTGTGACAAAATTGTTTGACTCATTTTGCTTACAATGAAAATTTTAACGATTGTGATGACTAATGCAACTGAGCAGCTATTTAGCACACAACCGTACTCTTTGACAGCTCAAATGGAACTCATAGCACTCTATAGTACTGCAAATAGTGCTTGCTTTGAAATATCTATATCGTGTGTAGGTGTCTCTAAATGTTTTGCTATTTGGGTCTGCATGATTGGTGAGATAAATATTTCTTTTTTTATGGGTCATAAAATACAATTTCGCAATTACCTTAAATTCAATTACTGTAAGCCATGTTTGCTACAATCCTGATATATGTACATCAGTATAGAACTTGTCGTTGGTGTACGGAAACTAGCTAAAACAATCCTAAACTGAATATATTGATGTTTTCAAAAAGCTGTAAGTGAAATATATTTAAATATTTAGTAACATCTTCACATATTAATAATATAATACGCAAATACTTCGATTACAACAAATTTGTTCTCAAATTATTGTGGCAGAGACTTCTTAAACTATGTTAAATTGGACTCGTTCCTGTGAAATTTTCGTGCATTTATCATACAATAAGTTTTCAGGCTAGGTAGTTGTGACGTTTTTGAAATTGTTGTTACAAACGTTTAGAAATACTGGAGAAACCCTTTTAGGTAGCATATTTATACAGCATTACTCATTTATTTGATAAGGAATATTATTTATACCCACCTCCTTTAGAAGTTTGTCAGGGTAGCAATAAAAAATACATGCGAGCCCGTCTGTAGTTTTGAAGATATACGCATTTGATTTACTGTAGTTATTTCTCTACTTATTTCCAATTTGATTTCCGATAAGAAAATCTGAAATGGAATCCGAGAAAAACAATTCTTCGAAATGACAACGTGTTGTCAAAAATCCATTTAACCACTCTAGTTACATATGAAAGTGAGCTGAAGCTTACATGGTATACAAAATATATAAGCATTTGGACATGAGCAAGGTTATCCAAAAGCTTCCGGGAAAAAGAACTGTTATATTTTAGTCAGGAAAATCATAGTTGTAATTTTTGTAGGATAAAAAAAAGTTTTTCTAATTGCCGTCAAAACGTTCTTCTTGAGCAAAGTTCAGAATTTGATTTCTATATACCACATATTCCTGCACTATTTCAAAACGGAAAGCCAGCTCATGTTATAATAAATTCTCTGAAACATTTATGATCAGTACAAAGCAAAAACCGCTTCCCTGATGACGCAGAAAACGAGGATATTTTGAAGGTGATTTGGTGTATAATAAATGTATAACGATTTTTGCATAAGTAAGGTTACCCAAAAAGCTTCCGGGAGAAAAAAGCCGCTATACTTTAGTCAGGAAAATCATAGTTGTAATTTTTGTAGGAAATAATTTTTTTAATTATCGTCAAAACTTCCTTGTCGAATTAATTGCAAAACTTACTTTCTATATGCCACATAATTTATACATTTTTTCAATATGGAAAGCCAGCTCATGTTAGAATATACTACTTGAAACATTAATGATCACGACCGAAGCTAAAACACTTCCGTGATGACGCAGCAGATGGGATATTTTCTCAATCATTACTTAAACAGTGGATTCGGATGGAGAGGCCAAAAATACGAAATAGATTTCGATGGCAAAAAACCAAACACCCTACATGCTGCAATGTAGCGACATTCCAAAACTTTTACTTTTAATTTGAAGGTTGGCCAATATGGCGTCGTTTTCGCATTTCATTTCGCTCTGACTGAATTTTGTATAAGTATCAAGATTAGAAATCTAAAAAAAACCGAATGTAGAGGCCCCTGAATTTTATTTCATTTTTAAAATAATGGAGACGCACGTGGAATCATTCGCTATTGGGATCCACTCACGGTTAGTTCTACTTCGTAATTCAGCCTAAAAATGCTTTTTCAGGAAAACCTGATTAGTTACATGCATTTGTTGTTCTATTCCCAAAAGTTTAATGGCACATGTCCATTTAAACTTTCGTGGTTTCTTACGCCATGTAGTGACGCTGCGTTACGACGTGAAAACGTTAAAATAACACTTTATATTTTGTATACCATCACACTTTGGGCTCAGCTTATAAATGAAGGAACAAGTGTTGAGCTGGTGATTTCGTTGGAGAGCTTTATGTTTGCCGTGGCTAATTTCAGTTGTTGTTTTACAAAATGGATAGTTTACAGAAATCTTGGACGTTTCATCGAGCTGCTGAATCTTTGTATGCAGTTCGAAATACGGCACGCTAAAGGTAAAATCAATAGAAAAAACATTTTAAATATTAATGCACATTCTATAATCGAATTATTTTTCAGGCATACAAATCTTGAAGCGAATTGGAAAAGAAAACAAAAATGAAGTCCGTCTTATCAAACTTCTCATGTTACTTGGAACTGTTGTTCCATTTTGTACAGTACTTCCTTACGCCCTAATAATGTGGTTTATGAAGTGCACGTCAACAACTTTTGGCTCCTTTGTAATATCGGAATGTAGCACTCTCAACCAACCAGATCAGCAATGGAGTTCTTTTTCCACAGCTCAATTACTGATATTCTGCTTGATTGGGTTTTGGTTTGCTGTTGACGGTGGAGGAATAATGGTTATGTTAATGTACGTGTTTTCACTAGTTCCAGCTTACTGTCTGAGACGTTACACACAATACATTGAATTGCTCTTGGTGTCAAATCCACGCAAATCCGGGAAAACATTGCGCTATTTCAGACAAGTCCAGATTTTGAACCGATACTACAATGTGGCACAACAAAGTCAGTTGATTTATACTGTGCTTTTTCTGATGACTTCTTGTGTCATAATATGCACATATGGACTAATTTCGTCGGATGTACGCATATCAGCTGCCGAGCTTGCATTTTTTTGTGTACGGGATTTGATACGGCTTTTTTCTCTCGCTCTACACGAATACGCTGGGTCAGCTTTACACGAGCTCAAACAACTGCATCTAACAAGTAAATACCTGGCTGCTTTTAAATGTCACGGTTACGAAGGAACGGAAATGGTGTGCACGATATGTGAGGTCTCTTTCCCTTTAAAATGTTACATTGGCTATAACAACTATGTGGATGCACTCACACCTCTTAATTTGCTTAGTTTTTGTTTTGATCAAGTAGCCAGCCTGCTTTTGCTAAAGTAGAATACCACAGTTTCATCCATTTTTAAGATTGCATATTTGTTTCCTTTGTACGAATTAGCCGTCTTTGCCACGTTTTATCTTGATATATTAAGCTTGAGTAAGCTAGACATTAGTGTTAGTTTTTTTGTCATGGAGAAATGCAATCGTACACCTCAACTTATTTTGATGCTTTTTAGACTTTAAAAAGTAGAATGATGGCGTGTAACTTAATGATTAAAAATATTGGTATGTACATTTATTATATTTAAATATTTTGAGCTGACAACATAACCCAATTTATAGTGAATATTAATAGCAGTGTTCGATTGATAGATTCCCAGCCGTATGTATCATTCAAGTGAGCCATAAACTAAATGTATATTAGCAACGCAATAGTACTAAAATATTAGAGTAGCATAAGAGTATAATAAGGTAAAGAAATTAGGTACCGGACTGTAGTTTTTCAGCTATAACTTAGGAACTACTAGGGTTTTCAGGAGAAAGTTGGCTTTTTTTAAATTGCACCAATAAGGGATCATGACATATGAAGAACATTTACTTATAGCACAATACGTGCAGACGGCACGCTATTCAAAAATGCATTTTAAAACAGGGCTTTCCTTCAATTTTTTAGAATTCCCATTCATAGCTCTGGAACTGTCAGAAACTCCGTCATGAAAATGATCATTTTTTGTTACCTTACATAGGTTAATTGACCGTATTTGAAGGTCTGTAAAAATTGTCAAAAAAATCATATAAGGGGCATTTGTACAGCATTCTACTATGATTCGGACATTCTATTTAGATATGTAAATTGTTTATTCATATTCATTAGTTTTACTGGGTTTTTATAGGTCAAAAATGGTAAAAATGGCTGGAAAACAGAAATTCTGGATGAGTATGAAAACGTCCCTGGTTCTTCAAGCATTAAAAAATTATAGAAACTTTGATGTTTGTGTCGTAAATGCACTCCACAGAAGACGACCTTCAATATGCATGACTGTTTATATCATAATGCGTTGCTGTTTCAAAATTACAATAATTTAAACACAGTGCGGCTACTTAATTTCTTTACCTATACTAAGAAATATATGATATTCGAATACAAATCCAAGAGGAATCTAATAATACTAGTGTTTTGTTAGATCAGATTGACATCCATATTTTGGTTTCGAGCTTTGCAATTTTTTCAATCTCATTTTGATGATTGTTAAAAACTCCTACGTATCGCGGGTTAGTATTTGGTCAAGCAATGATATAGAATTCAAAAAGCAGGCGCAGGACATAATCCTGACTCAGCTTCCTCAACTAGCAAGAATAAATGTTTGTTTTTCGTATTTTGCACACGGAAAAATTTTCCAGATGATTTTGTTGTTACAAAAAAGTACAGAGGAAATACATAAAAAGACGTGTCATGTCGTGAGTAAATGCCCCAATAGACTAGCTTTCGAATAATATGTTGCACTTCAGTTGGTGTTTTTTCACTACCCCACACCAACTTCTGCTAGCATTGCACCTAATGGCAAATAGTTAAGGCTTGTACATCCCGATTGTATTAATTTGAAAGTTGGCAATACGCATGATATGGCGAATGCCGAAAACCGTCCAATTAACTTTAACATAAAACCGACTTATCGGTTTTTGGTCAAACTAACAAATGCAAACCTAAAAGTTGAACTATTTGTCTTTCATTCACAATTTTTTAAGCATAATTACAACCTTTGGTGTTAGCATAAATTAAGTAACAATACATATTTTGCAAAGTGTAATACACTTTTATGACTGCAAGAAGCAAATAAATACTACCATGACCAGTGTAAATTATTGATTCTAATTTTGTTGGATTTAAATTCGAATGTCTGCTCAATGCCAAAGTTTAAAATTGATACCGTTTTTAAATTTCGAACAGGCATTATACAAGCATATGTAGAAAAGTTGTGACGAAATGAAATAGCGTTTCACTTTATTCCACGGGTCTTAAACCTTTCGTGGAACGGTGGCACTTCCACGAAATAAAACCGGGGCTCGCGTATCCGGTCCCAAGTTAAGGATTAGCTTACGTAAATCACGTAAATGGGAGCACACGTCGGAGAATTCTCTATTCTGCCCATGTTAATATGCCAGGGGAACACTTGCATGGTTTACGACCCATGCTTCATACTATTCGTAATATATACCGGAAATGACATGCCAATCGATCTTTTTCCTTAAAAATTCTTTTCAATCTTAGACATGTAAATGGGGATAAGAAGAGAAACGTTTTGTATAGAAAAATACATTGGTTATACTTACCATGCTTTTTTGTGATAAATACAGTCTATACAAATGTTTCAATACGTCCAAAACGTAATACATTTGGTAACCGGATGCCATGAGCTACTAAATAATTCAAAGCTCAAAAGTGGTTTCCACATTAAAAATACCATATAAACCTCAAAAGAATACGAGCTTTTGGACTACATTCACGGATTACACAAGATTTGCTACAATAAGTAAGTATTTTTTGAAACCTTCGTCAGCTAAAATCTTTCACTGATTATTTGTTTCAAAAATTATGATTACTATAATAATAATAATACTTTACGCCGAAATGACAGGATATACATTGAACACAATTTTTTACATTTACTAGCCCCAGTGAATTTCCTTGAACGTTTCTGTAAGCAATAAGAAAATTCTCGAGTGTTTTTAAGTTGACAAAAATACACAGATAAAAACACATTAAACTATTGTGAAAACTACCGACATGTCAAACCATATATGTTGCTTGCTGTTTGTTGACCACGACGTTTTTGGATGATTTGTCAAGAAAAGGCTAGTTTGCAAACCTATTATTCAAATGCCCCTAACACAAAGCTGAGAGTTTGTTAAGTGAACCACATGCTTTCTCAAAAGAGCTGGCTTATGATTTACTCGGCCTCTATGCCTACTGGCTACTCCTTCGTCCCATTACCCAGTAGAATTATCTTTGGGTCCAGTCTGAATGTGTTCAAGGATTGTTTAGTGCACATTATTCTTAACCGTTTTGAGGTAAGTAATTAGAACTTGTTTTTGACTTTATTTTATAAACGAAATTATATTTCTTTCATTAGCAGGGAAAGCACAAATCATTCATCGTAGATCCACTCTCAACACATATAATTTTGTCAGAAAACAGATACAAAACTGCAAACCATTATATAGAGGCCTCTGACTGGCTTTTATGCAATAACAAGTGGTATGTTAATCAATCGCGCAGCGGCTTTATGTTCGACAGTCTGCCACCACACAAGCTGACGTGTTTTGTCCAAATCTATGTCAAGTCCGGCCTAGAGCTCGGTTCAATTCAATTCAATACAGGAATTTCAATTCCAATTCAATTCCTTTCATTTTTCAGTTCCTTTCAATTCAATTCAAAGGTATGAATTGAATTGAATTGAAATTTTCAATTCAATCATATAACAAATACATATTAGGCTCTACGTTAGCATGTAGCATGCTATGTAAGTGTTTTCAATTGTAAATTATTAGGTCAACTAACCAGAACGTACGTTCTCGTCGTTTGGGTACAAATTTTATTTACTAACAAAATTAAATGTTTAAAAATGGTAGCCCTTTAACCAAACTAACCCTTAACAAGAATAAATTGCGTTGCATTGATTAATTCATTCAAATGTCATGTAGAAGTATTAGCCACCAGTAACCATTTCCAGTTATCAACTCCTTACATGGCATGGAATTTGAAGGAATCACCTACTAATTTTGCTAAAACTACTTTTCTCATCAATCTCAAATAATAACAAACAATAGCAACTTAAATATTTATGACTGCTGTAAGACCATAAATCTACATGATTGCACCGTTGCATCGATTCGAGAGAGAAAACCCACTGCGCCGTGCATATGCTCAAGGAATTTGCTTCATTTTAGCAATTTTCATGCAGTTAAAAGCTGAAATTATCGTCAATTTTACATATAATTTGAATTGATTGAATTGCAATTCAAACCTTTCAATTCAAATCCTTTCAAAGCCCTTTTCAATTCAATTCAATTTCAATTCAGACGTTTTCAATTCAATTCAATTCGTGTATTGAATGAATGAATTGAAGAATTGAAAAATTTCAATTCAGATTGAATGAACGAGCCCTAGTCCGGCCCGTGTGCAATATCTATTCCGCTTATTGGTATTGATGGTTATTCGTATCCCACTAGCTACATTAAAGCCCATTTATGATTCTCGGGTGGACTACAAAGAGCCTCGTATTCTAAAATGCTGTACATTCCGAATTACCATCGAGACAAACGATTTGGCTCATTTCGAAAACAAATATTTATTAAGGACACATAGCTTAGAAAACATTTTAGACTTTCATTTTTTACCCCATCAACTCATATTTTGGAGTAAACATGTAAAACTAAGAGAAGGCTATGAAATTTATAATGTTATTCAAACTAGAGCGTTTACCTGCAGTCTATCTATAGAAGGTTATCAAAGGCTCATTGCCGTCTGTAACAAATACTTTCATCAAATTGAGAAACTAAACCATTGCGTAAAATCAAACAAACATTTCTTGAATGAGTAGTGCAATTTGACAGTCAGACAGGAAACTGGGAGTCAGTGGAACACATCCAATTGCAGTGTTCTAAACGGGTAGTCCGGGTAATTGCAAAATTTTATCCCGACATACCAATCAACAGCTACCTCCGTCAATGTGGCTCCAGGTATGACGTTGAACCTATCTTAATTGGGATGGTGTACTCGAACAAATCAATTAAATTCAATGAGGATTTTATTTTGGACTCCAAGAATGATGGAACTGAAATCTTTTTCTGTACAGCAAATCCCACATTAGTTTCAACACGATATGATACTATTGAATTTATTACTATGTGCCCAATTTTCAGAAAAAGGACTGTTGTCACTAATGGATACATTAGTGCATTTGACGAAAGGACTTGGATAGCCATTGCAACTGGATTGCTAACAAGCATGTTAATTTGGTTTTATATAAACAGAAAAACCGCTGCAAGAAGACTATTTGCCTCGATACCTTTTGTTAAGATACTTTTAGATCAGGGGACGCCTAATATAAAGGTCGGTGGATAGCAGGAGCTTGGGTTTTGGCAGGAGTTTTCCTTTCGTTCAACTACCAAGGGAAAAATATTGACCAATTAACATCTCCTTTGCCTCTGAAGAAGATAGAAACATTTGAGGAAGTCTTTAGCAGAAACTTCACAGTATTTTCGCTACCAAGTCTACCAGCTGCGATTTTTCGAGCTTATCTTAACGACAAATGGGCATTGAATTACTATTTGGAGCATCATTTTACCCCCGCTACCTTAACCTTTTCCGAAATGTATATTAGAAAACAAGTGAACCAATCTACACTTGAAGCAACAAAAGCACTTTCCAAGTTTGTAATAACTCCAAGGAATATAACTGAAATAGAGAAATTTTTTAATTTGAATTTCTTAATTGACAAAGTTTTGAAATGCAAAAATGACGTGTTAATTGACACTCGTTGGTTTGTGAACAGATTGCGTGGACTCGTTTCAATACTGGTATAATGCGGGTGCGAGTACCCCAAAAGTAACTTTTACTAGAAGATACTTGTCTTTGGTACAATCCGGATGGATTGATTCACTTGTGGAAAGATTGAAAGTTTCGAATAGATACTTGGAATGCAACTGTGTTAGCTGCTAAAATGGAGCCCGCTTCATCAGCGAAAGCTTTATCAATAGATGATAACCTTGCAGTTGTGTTTTACATACACCTTTTTCTTCTAGTTATGACTCTTTTGGTGTTTGTAATTGAATGTAGATCAATTGTTATTAGCCGAATAATTCGCCTCTGCAGCTTGCTTTTGAATTTAACCTTGAAGGACGTTTCGAAATACAGTCGTGTATTTAGAGTTAAATGAGTTCATGTAATATAATTTCACTATTCCGTTCAATATTCATATTGTAAATGTATTCAATAGGTTTTTTAAAAAACAACTGACTTTGTTATAATTGGCGCTAATTCGTCCAAATCACAATTAAAAGGAATCTAAACACAAATATAGATAATAACTTGACTTAATCAATTTATGTTGTTAAAGTGGCCAAAATATGTATGTGCATACAATTACTGAAAAGAATGAAGATTACTGAATTTTGTTTTCGTTTCTTGTGATTCTAATTACATTAATCGGCCTTATAATCAGCTTTTTAGTGCGGAGAAGCCATTTTTAGAGTTCAAATTTTAAAAAATTCCATTTTTTGCTAACAAAAAATGGAAAGTCATGAAAAAGGCAAGAAATCAAATTAACAGTCAAAACCGATAAAAATGGCTAATTATGTAAGTACGTTGTGTAGGAAAATCTCAAAATATGTGAAATATGTAATTACAACATGGGTACAAAATGCCTCATGTGTGACCAAATTTAGGCATACAAAGTTTGGAATTTTGAACACACATGACATCAGCCATCCCGTACCTCCACGTCGTCGCCTGCTGGACAATCAATGAGCGCTTGTATCTGCTGAAAATGTTCTGCCAGCTCTCCAGGACCAGGTTCGGCTGGTGCGATGTGAAAGAATATTCAACAAATGGATCACACCAAATCTGGATAAATTCTCCTGGTGAAAGTAAACCCCCATAGCGATTTATATCTTTGACTAATATAACTTCTTTGTCAATTACCATTTATTTGAATAATTTTCATACTCTATTTGAATTTTGGTTTTTCTTGACTGTTTCTGGTCTGATGAAGGAATAAGTATATTCCGAAAGCTTACCTAATTAAATTACTAGAAGGAGAGTGAAACAAAGGCAAAGTAGTGCCGATGTCGAAGGTTGGCGAATGAGCCACCGAGTAGTTAGGGCCTCTCTGGGAGAGGGCACATGCAAGCAAAGAAGAGTAGGAGAGGTGACGTGGCAAGAGTTTGCTGGAATAGTCAGTACCAACACACAGTAAACAAGTATTAGAGTTTTGGTACCGACCTTAATCACTGGTGGTTGTAATGATGTAAAAGATGTAATTGTCTAGGGTGGCGTTTTGAAGCCAAGGAACTGTTGTTTCCAACAATTATGATGGCTAAGGGGAAGTTTGGGGATTTTTCTTTCAGAACAAATGCCATTTGAAGGCCCCCAAAACATGGCGTGCGAGGGACTAAAAACGCACCCACAGCTCCGAGTATTGCATAAAGCGTTTGAACTTTCAAAGAGTGCATATTGCCTTCTCCAACATGTGATCCATAAAAACGACTTAGTGTCTCAAACTATGACAAAAAAGTTCATACCCTAAAGAAGCCGATGAGACGAAATTTTGGAAACTTTTCTCGTACGTAAACTACGCTAGTATTAAGTTTTCAATGAGAGAATCCCGTCTGATCTGGTGCAAACTAAACTTTATTGTTTTATTTTTAAATTTAAACTCGCTTGTACAGCAGCATGTTTCAAAATCATCACTCAATGTTATCGGATCAAAAAGCACGCAGTAAATCATCGAATCCAAGATGCTTTGCTTTCAACAAAAGTAAAAACTAACAGAACTTACCAAACTCGGATTTGTAGTTAGCTGTAACGTCAAACATTAGGTTGAAAATGATGGGTTGAGCTAAAAATGGTCTAAATTACTAGCAAAATACTTGGATAAAAACAGTTTACGTGGAATTAGAATTAAACTCGTCGCAAAGTTCTGTGTCTGTGAAGGCAGCACATATGATTGCTGATGAATGTACAAGCCACTTAAGATTGTAAACGAAAACTTACAGAATTAATTACTTGATCATTTCCGCCATTTTTGAGATATAAAAGTACTTTTGGAATCGATTGAGCACCGAATATTGAGATCTTTTTGCAAATATTTCTGTAAACAAAGTTTTACAGCCACTTCTTATCTTGTAAATGTTTGCAATAATATTGGCATAAATTATTTTCCTACTACTCACCAATCCTTCCACCAGAAAACTGCAACTGCCAAGACCACAAACTACGCAATACAAATGAAAGATTACAACAACATTTCCACTCGTTGTGGGCTTTTCAACGACAAATTCAATTGTTGTCGCATAATTCTCTTCAACTACACGCCTGTTAGCAGAACCAATCACTTTACTCCACCAAAACCAAACCCCCGAGCTTTCAACAAGTCCAATCTTGTCCCAAATATTTAGAGGAATCCAGTTTGTAAACCTTAGTGACATCACCTCATCCAATCGAATGTCTTCGCCAACAAACACGTATTTTAGTCCGTCAGAGTTTCTCAATTTTTGTGCCATTTGTAATGCAAACACTTCGGGAAGAATTAGTGCCGACCTGTTACAAGCTCTTCTAATCTAAAATCTAATCTAATCTAAAAAATGCACTGTTTGTCTGTCATTCACAATTTTTACGGATAACTACAACCTCTAGTGTGAACATAAATGAAGTAGCAATACAAAGTCTGCAAAGTGTAATACACTTTAATGACTGCATGAAGTAAATAAATGCTACCATAAACAGTGTACAGCTCAGATCTGTAACATAATTGATTCTAACTTTGTTGGATTTAAATTCGGATGTCTGCTCAATGCCAACGATTAAGATTAATTGAAACCGTTTTAGAATTTTAAACAGCATTACACAAGCATGTGTAGAAAAGTTGTGGCAAAATGAAGTAACGTTTCACTTTATTCCACGGGTATTAAACCTTTCGTGGCGCGGTGCCACTGCCATGAGGACACCGGAGGCTCGCTTATCCTGTCCATGATAAGTATGGAATTGAACAAATTAGGTACACCGCGGAACACTTCGAGGAATGCCTTATTTTACCCATTTTAATATGCCAGAAGTACACTTGCACGGTTTAAGACGCGTGCTTCATATACCGGAAATGACACATGCTGATAGATATTTTTCCTAAAAATTTCCCTGTAGTCTTAGACGTGTAAATGTGCATAAAAAGAGCAATGTTTTGCATAGCAAAAGACATTGGTTATACTAACCGTGCGTTTTTTGTAATAAATGTAGACAATCTGAATGATGTCCGAAACGTAATACCTTTGGTAACCGGATTTTGTGAGCTACCAAATAATTCAAAGCTCAAAAGTGGTTTCCACTCTGAAATGTCCATGTAAACCTCAAGTAGACCTGTTCATCACATATAACTACATATTTCTCATACGTCATTCGGCATCAAAATGCTTTTGCACATGAATGTTTGGTGACCTCGGGGGTCATTTAAAACCAACTTATTATCACATATTTCGGGTTTTTAGCACATATGTATATACATATTATGGCCATTTTAGGAACCGAAAGCGTAAATTTTACAGATTTTGCATAAAACCGTAACATTACCTAAATTTGATGCCGTGAATGCATTAAATATATCAAAATCTCCTTATATTTACGAAACATGCTTGTAAGCATATTGTTTCGAGAGCAAACAAAAGAGAATCAAGAGCGGAAAACATATATACATCGATTTCCATATAACTCCATTGCTTTCGGCTGAAAGCTTCTTGAGGAAAAGTAAGTTTTGTTTTGACCGAAAAGATTTATTTTGAGCAATTTATTCAAAGTTTTAGTTTATATCAGTGGTAGTTAACAATGCCTAGAATTGCGAGGGATTATGGAACGAAAGTGTGTAATTGGCTTAAGCAATTGGCAGAAGATGAAAGAAAGTTTTTGTTGTGGAGCACAATAAAGTAATTTGTACGGTAAGTATCGAATGAAGCGCAGTAATTAAAATCGATTCAGTTTTTAATACATAAATCTAAAATTACAATAACTAATACATGATTTCTTTGCATGCTGTCTTTTCAAAGGCCTGCAGCAAAGGCTATGAATTCAAAATTCTATCACAGCTTGTACAGCACGTATCAACGGAGCTTCATATTCACGCAGTTCGGAGATCCAAGACAGAAAAGAAAACTCAACAACTAATGACTCAACCTGTAGAGAATGAATTTGCAGCAGATATGTGCAAGGCCTTTCTCTCTGCAGAAATCCCAATGAACAAAATAAACAACCCGACAATACGACAATTTCTTGAAAAGTACACCAAAAAAGCTGTACCTTCTTGCTCTACTTTAAGAAGAAACATTCCTGAAATTTACACGGAGATTTTTGAAGGGATTCGAAGATGTTTGTCGATGAGATTACGGATGCTACAACACGATATGTGGCAAACGTACTTGTTGGCGTGTTATGTAAAGACGGCCCCTCGAAACCTCATGTATTAATGTCCAGGGAACTCAAAGTTAGCAACAACTCGACCATAAGCCAGCTTATTCTGGACGCACTTGTATTCCTATTGCCTGGAGAACGTAATGAGAAAATTTCAAAAAAGTGTGTTGTACTTTTATCTGATGCAGCGGCATATATGCTGCTTGCTGGAAACAACCTGAAAGGCACTTATCCAGACTTGCTGCATACAACCTTTCATGCACATGGCATGAATCGCGTGGCAGAAACAATCAACAGTCTCTTCCCATTGGCAAATCGTATGATGTCCTCAGTAAAATCTGTTTTCAAAAAAACCCCATCGCGAGTCTTAAAGTACAAGGACTGCAAATCCTGACCTTAAATTACCACCAGAACCTGTGCTGACAGATGGGGATCCTGGCTCATCGCAGCGGATTTTTATGCAGAAAATTTTGACAGAATTAAACACGTAGTTAAAGAAGTTGACAAAACGGACGCAGCTTGTATAAAAAACGCTCAAAATTTACTTTGAATGAAAAGCCTTCAACAAGAACTGGCGTGCCTTTCCGCAAACTTTACTTTCATTGTACAAACTATTACTTCGTTGGAGGATCGGAAGCTGACTTTGATGCACAGATTGATTGATACCGTTAAGAAAAGAATTGATGTCAAAGATTTAGATGTTCACAAAACTGTCAGGGCTAAACTTGACAGTGTTTTGCAGAAAAATCCAGACTTCCACAAGCTTTGTGAAATTTCTAATGTACTGACTGGAAAAGCAGCGGAATCTCAGATGTCCTGGCAGCAATGAAGTTTTGTCCAACCACGTCTGTTGAAGTCGAAGAAGAAGATGCAGAAAGCAATTTTTACGGATCGAAGGCATAGCTTTCTTATGGAGAATTTGGAGAAAGTTGGCGTTTGTCTTAACGAGTTAGGAATGAATGAAAGTGCTATTTTAGAATTGGTGTAAAACATTTTAAATGAAAGTTTTTACAATTTAAATGTAAATTACCTTGCTATGAATGAATTGGTAGCCTCTAGTATGTAATAAATCAATTTGTTAACATTGCTAACCACATTTTTGACCACATATCTTGACGTTTTTTACCACATATCGATATACATATTTTAAGGGTTTTAACCACACTTTCTGAATGGGTCTACTCATAAGAATACGAACTCTTGGACTATATACACAAGGTTTTGTTTTATATGTGCTCTAATAAATAAGCATTTTTTAAAACCTTCGTCCGCAAAAATCTTTCAATGCTTATTTGTATATCTTAAATTATGACTACATTAATAATACTAATATCCATATGCTGAAATGTCAGGATATTCATTGAACACAATTTTTTACATTAACTATTCCCAGTGAATTTCCCAGAACGTGTCTTGAAGCAAAAATGACATTTTCGAGTGTTCTTGAGTTGACAAAAATACACAGATGAAAACACATTGAACTACAGTGAA
>LJIJ01002625.1:0-25153 GCA_001718145.1 Orchesella cincta
AAAAAAAAAGAAAGAAGAATGAACTTTAGAGAGACAAAGAGATGAACGATCGCGCATTATCTTACTTCGATTGTTTGAAAAAGTATAGTCAAGTATGTGCTTAATGTTTAACATCGTTAACTTATAACCAAACGTTGAGCATGTAGTAAAATTGCCGCGAGCAAATCGGCACGGTTAAGTTGCGAGAACACCAAGGAAATATATGATTGTAATTGCTCTCATTTTTGATCACTAGTGAGTATTTCTGTCCCAGATAAGTTGTTAACCGTTAACACATATAACAAAGCCCATATGTATCAGACCAAGAAGATATATGCCGGAGGTGCGTCATTAGGAACTTCTGCAATAATTGATCCATTAACTTGCAGGTTAGACAGAAGTCAATTGTAACGGTTATTTGACGCAACGGCAATTCCATGAAAGCAGGAATTTAAAAAAAGAAATTGGATAGTATGTTCGATGCACCAAATAAAGTAGAGATTTTAAGTTGGAATTAAATGTATTCTGGCATGCCTCCATCAAAAGTTCGTATTGGAACCGGTATTTTGCGGCTGTTCATGTCAACCGGTAATGATCGGCGATATAATGGTGTGCTGTCGAGAACAACCCATCCTTTATTTATTACACCAGGAAGCCATTTTCAGACGTTCAAAAGGGTAAGTACAAACTCCTGCTATGTAATGCCAAAGAGTGAGTAAGATGGCCGAAATAGTGCTTCCCTACAGGGGTGAAAATAAGAACCATGATTTAAAAGTGTTTAATTAATGTTTAATTCGAAGTGGTAAACCACTACCTATAGAAAGGGAAAAAATCACACTTTCTTTCTCGAGAACACTTAGCAATGTCATTGTCCCTAAGATGTTCATCTGACAAGTGGTTTTCAAGAGGATATTCCCCGGATATCGAGAGGGTCATTTAGATGGAGAGATAACTTTTCATGTTTTTCACACTACGGGATATTCACTGTATATCTGGAGCTCTGGAATCATTTTTGGGACAAGGATAGGTTATTTAGAACAGTGAAATCTAAGGACATATAACTGTATAATCAAGTCGGGGCTGTCACTTTCTATCCTACGTGCAAACAAAAGAAGCGATCAATCTTCGTAACACATAATATTTACAGGTACATTCCCCCAAGACGTAGAAAAGGACGCGGCAATTAATCGAGACAAGGATAATTCCTGACTAGATAAGGAATAATTTGCTTAAACGAAAGCATTTTCATTAAATCTAGGATATGATATTTATAACATTTTACGGACATTTGCGGCTTGGGACATGCAACTCTTTTTTGGTTATATAATAAAAACATGGGTATAGATGGGGTCTTTTGTAGAGGATGACAACATTATCATCTTAAATAGGTGAATCGTCTCGTACTGCAAGAATATCACCTGCCAGGACTATCAGGTGACGGACAGGTAATTTCAGTTCTTGAGAACTCGCAGGAGCAATAATTAATTATTTGCTTACCAATTGTTAGGGGATACACATATGTAAACATATGTAAGGGATTGGAGACACTCACACATTTATGCAAATGAGAGTATTGGCAGAACCTCCTTATTCTATGTGCTCTTTCTAGGAAGGGATACGAGAAGCTTTCATAGCAGTATGTTTTTCCAGAAAATCGGAGTCCCCGGATACAGTTACTAATGCTAATCGAAAAAGACTTTTGACATTGAACTAACCAGGAAGCACATGCCTATCCTAACGCACAGGGATCATTCCAGTTATTATTGAGGATATTAGGTGCAGTTTATTCATTCGCTTACGCTACCTCGATAAGCATATTGTGCTCACCACAGAGATTAAATAATTGGTTGTAGTGTATGTTCTCGTTGATTCAATAAACATGCAAGAGTGGAAGGAAGTGCAAATGGAAGGATGAGCCAGAAGGCACGGGCTGATTTTATGGGTAAAATTGGTAAGGGGCATGCTGGAAACCGAGGAGGGTAAAAATTTCAAACTTTGGCTCTTAGATTCTACATGGAATATTTAATAATTTGGGAACTTGATGTTGCTTTATTGTATACATTTACGCAACTTTTAAGTGGTTTTTAGCAATTGAATCCAGGAAAGAATACATTGCCACTAATTTCGCAATTCAAAATTTCCGTGAACTTGGTTTTCAGAAGAGTAGGTGCTCACATATGAAGAAGATAGCATCCAGCGGTCGGTAACGACATCTAGTCCCTAATCTTATTGGTTGACAAGATATGCAACAGGAGTTTTGGGGCAAATTAGGTGAGGACTCGAAGAAATAAACCAAATTCCGAAGGCATTTTGGACACCTGTTTTAAACTTATTTTGGCACCATTAATGAAATTTTATTCACAAGAAGGAAATGTCATATTGCATTGGGTTGAGATTAAAAAGTACTTCATATATGTAAAACGCTTTTATGAATATAATCTTATATTAATATCAAATTTAACTAGTTAATTAAGTAGTTTCAATGTTAGAAATTCAAAAGTCATATCTCATTTCACTTCACCGAGGCGATGAGTTGGCTGAGCTGCCGTGACAGAGAATTAGGATCAAGCTGTATCTGGAAAGGAATATGACGACAGCTTCCATTCATGCAGTTACAACAGCTTAAATATGGAGATGAATCCGACGGAGTAAAACTCTGAGCACCGATACAAACCAGTTGATTTTCATTCTGAAAGTTCTACTGGCGTATGGCTGGATATTCTGAGGTCGTTGCTTCTATCCGACCTTGAGTGTCTTGGTGTTGCTATCAGATTAAGCGAAGTTGGGTTTGAGGAGCTCTAGCAGAATTGGCAACAACGGCAAGACGATTTCCACTGTTTCTATGGATTGCATTCCCACTTCTACGGGCTTTTATGCGACGGTACTGACGACGAATGGCGTCTCTCACGTCGCGACTCACGAAACAGTAGAAAATTGAGACAAAAATACCCTGCACATAAAATAAAAATTTGTCAAATATTTGTAATCCATTTTATTGAATATATGGTAAATACACACCTGTGTGGAACCAAACGAGGTATTGCAAATAACATAGTATTTGTTGTAAGCTCCTCCAGGATTGTAGAGAAAATAAATTGGTCACTCCAAGTAAGGGAATAGTATCATGGTGGCTTTAATTGCACGCCTGGAAACAATTTGAGTTTAATCTAAAAACTTGTCAACATTTTCGGAACAACATGAATTTGTAAAAAACCTACCGAAATTGAGCTCATCTGAGTAGGAGGAAGTACGTCGTACTTTTGTCAAAAGAATTCTCATTATGTCGATCAAAAAGACGAGATTTGCCTAAAAAGGTTAATTAGTGGAGTTTTTGTATCATTCAAGAACATTTCTCTGCTTGGAAGGATTGGAGCTTACCAAAAGCGCCACGATCATAGGCCCAAGTAATATCCACAATTCTGGGCGCTCGCTGTAGTCTTTCCAGCATTTTACTGGGTGATAAGTTTCCATCACAATGGCATAAACTCCGATGAGAATCATGGGCAAAACTGAAATGCATAATTACCAACTTTCACTTCATGTTAACATCTAACTTTCACCAACTTTCACCACAATTCGAAATACCCCTTGAGCTACTGCAGTATCAGAAAAATACTGCATGAAGTCACACTTTCTTAACTTACCCCAACCAATAATGTAGTAAATTCTGAAGAGAGAAGTTCCATTGTCAAACACGTTCGTGGTAAGTTTTCCGTGAAGGTAGACCCCTTGAATAAACATCCAGTTGATGGATGCTGCCGTTGCGTACAGATTTATGGATAAAACTGTCTTGCAGATAAAATCCTGTAATTATGCAGAGAAGAGAAAAATTGAAAGAAAAGGTTTGGCATTGAATGCACTTGTAAAAAATGTTTACCTCATTTCGGTAGTGATTTGTACGATTGAAAATAAAAGGTTCTGTGATAATAATTAGCAGAGCAGACCGGAGCATCAGGGCAATCATCAAGTGAACATGGACAGTAACTCGATCACACCATAAACATCTGTGGAATTTTTAATCAAGGTTGAAATTAACAAGGATTCGATCAAATTGTAAATTAAATTAATTCCATGCTTCTCACTTGAAATAGAAGAAAATAGCTAGGGATACTGACAAGCAGGCGAGAGATAGAATGGATCCGATTAACAAAATATATTGAGCTCCAACAACCAGCTGTCGCTCCTCTTCCTGAAACGTGGATTAATTGGAAATCTCACTGAGAAAGTAAAACTGGGAACAAATCCTTTTATAAATAATTTATAGGCTCACTGTCTTCTGTATGTATTGGTCGTATGAATCCGCACAATTGGGGTGTAGTTTGTCCAGTTGCCCAAAGCAGCTACCGTTTTCAGGCAGACACGGTAAGCCGTGCCTTCATTTGAATCCGCGTAGGTGTTGCCATTTCAATCCATTATTTTCTGAAGGCATGTCCTGAACGCAGCACCCTTGGGCCGGTGAGTTGTGGCCAGCAGTGACATTAGCCACGTTGCGTGCACATATTCCTGAGAAAAGATCAGTATGATTAAAGCGTTAAGCTGTGAATTTTAATCGACTTGCTTTAAATTTAAATTAAGTTAAAGATCGCCTTTGTGAATCGTGAAGCAGTGTGTCATATATGCGTTATAAAAGAAGTTGCAAGAGAATGTGTTTTACACAACATACAATTTCTTGGAAGCTATGAATTTTGGATGCACTTTGGTTCATGAGGGACTTACCTTCTGAGAAGTTGTTGGGTTGATAAACCACGTATTCAACAGACAGCTTCACTCCAGCTTCTTTCAAATTAGCAAGTTTGGGAAATTTGCCAGTCGCTCAAAGGATTGAGGTTGTCTGTCCCAATGGCCCTTGAAGCACTTGTGGGATCATCGTTTGCACAAGATCCTCCATAGTATTAGTTTGAAAACTTGTAATATTTTAATGAAAGAATCACCTCCGCAATCACTGATTGGTCTTTGTCTGATTAGTGGCCATTTTAGTCATTGTAATGAATAAACTGATTAACATTTAGTTCGTAAAGGTTTCAATTAATTCTCAAAGCACATCTGAATTTTTAATTCACTGCTCTTTATTTTGTAATTTGGTATGCACAACTTGTCCTAAAATTACTTACAATCATTTTCAAGCTCATCTGGGGCCACATCAAATCCAATTTTCCGTAGTGCGCAGTTATGATAAAAAAACTGAATATACTAATGAACCTCAAATTGTCAAACACAATGGGCTCCGATGCGTTACTAATGTGCAACACTTCAAGAACGATTTTCTTGATATAATGGTGGAAAGACTTAACTTTCTCCTTTCCCTGATATTCACATCTCACTGAAGCACGACAGCTTGTTGCAGCAGACTTATTTTCACTAGTAGCACGATGGAACCGGAGCACAGCAGAACTTGCCAACGACTGGCTGAAAAGCTGGAGTGAAAGCCAGCTTGTATCCTGCCAAAACTACGGAAAACCAGCTCATTCTCATCTTCAACCGAAGTATATATGTATATAAATGCGGGTGACATTCTTCGTTTATTATGTTTCTTGTATGCAAAAAATAAAGCAATATATGCTGGTATTTTGATTTATCCTTCATTGAATCATCATGAGTAAAGTTATATGAAAGACGCATTCATTAATTTTCTCCTGTGGATTACAATTCCCATTGTCCTTTTGAACGAGACCTTAGTTATTGGTAACCTTTGCTTTGCATGAGAATTTATTTTTATGTTGATAAAAATGCGTTGTTTCTACAACTTCTGGGAGATAAATAATGACGTTTTTCTTGTTGAATTCTCGGTTCTCTCAAATATTAATGAGTAACGAAACCCTTACAACAATTGGGGCCCTAATGCCTCAACTGTCGTCTAAAATATTAAGCGGGTGAAAGCAGACGTAGTCAGTTCTCTTTACCTATTAACCTACCAAAATCAGTAAAAATTGCCAAATAAAACGATTTGATACACCGATAGGACATCCTACACATTGACGCTTTAAAAACAAATCTAAAAGAGAATCCTGTGCAACAGCATATTCCGATTTTTTAGTTTTCTAACCGATTTTGACCGTTTCTTGATTAAACCCAGATTGAATCCATCTTTGTTCTTTTGCCCGAAATTTAAAAATGCAAAACTGTGCAATAAAACGAAAAAAACACCATCCCGTTTTCAGTATCAAAATAAAAAAGCGTAGTTGAAGCCGCAAATTCGGTTTTTTTATATATTCAGTTCTATAATCAAAAGCTAAATACCTGGTTTCAAATAATTGTTGAGCGAAGAAAGGTAGAATACGAAGAAAAAGCTGTGCTCAACTCAACCCTACACACAGCGACAAAAGTAGGTAAGGATGCATACGGATATCAAAGGCAGTTGCATTTTTTAACTCTCTGCGTTGGTAACTGGTTGTACAACAGCTACGAATAAAATATATGTATTTATTTGATAAAGTGGACAAGCTGGGTAATAAACTCAAGCCGTTTTGGTTCTCCTCAATAAAAATCTAACGTACTGTTCATGCCTATTCACTTTTTATGGGTTGACTTCAATATTCTGAATACACTCTTGCCTGTTTTAATTTTTCGTTTTAATTCAACTCACGCTTTAAAATGTCCAACGGACATAGAGGTAGCCTGAAAAGTCATCACAACTAGAGGGCATAAATTGAGTTTTTATCGCTTTAACTGTAACTTTAAAGGAGTTATTTGACCTGGTACTTATTTTAGTAGACGAATAGGAAGATGTATACTTATAATTATCACAAATTTATTTCCTCCGGCTTAATATGAATGTATCACAAAATCGATATTTAAGCGTTTCTTAAAAATAACAGTTTTTACAGTATCCTAAATTTGGAAATGCTTACATAAAACAACAACCACAACTCGACAAAACAAAAATATTATGAACTCTCTTTGTTGCGCAATTTGCTAGCATACCTGATTCAAACTAAGCACTCAAAAGTAGGCATTTATATAGTATCTTCAAAGAGTCAAATGTGAAAGAAGGTGGGTGGTAAAACAAGCGTAGAAGATGCTTTCAACTTGTTGCTCAATCATCAAAGGAGCTGTTCCCATTTTATAAAAGTCAAAGAAGATTTTTAACTTAAGTCAGCTCTAAATTTATTGTCTGCCTTCCACAAAAATCATCTTTACTTCCTTCGTTTTGATTCAAGCAGGTAGCCTTCATTTTTTGGAAACTGTCTGGAATAAAATTCGGTGACCTATCATATCGAACGTAATCTTGAGCTTTATACAAATAGAAACTGAATATTTTAAACATTTCCTGATTCCGACTTCAGAGAAATTGGAACACGTAACAACCGATCTTCCTCCCACTTATTTTATTTCTAAATAATGGGTTTAACAGAAACAAATCTCACAGTATCGTATTTCGTAATCCCTTCCTCGGAAAAAAATAAGACTAGACTTAAATTGACATCGTGGATTCGAATTTCATCTCTAAATACATACGCAAAGTGCAACCCCCTAAAAGTATTAGATTCCACTTCCAAGAACAGTTTAAAATAAGGACGACAAGCTAAGCAACAAGATGTGTGGGCTTCGTTGCCTTTATTGTTACAGCAATGCGTTCGTGATAGCGCCAATTCTACGATTATACAACGATAAACAATAAATGAACATTAATAAGACACATTCGCGTCGGAACATTAATTTGCTACCTGATAAGCTTCATTTTAGTTGTCAGTTTAAATGATGATAATTAGAGCTTATTAGTTTCAATCTCAATTACTACTAGAAACCTTGTAAAAACGTAGACTTTGCCCTTGAATCACAGTTACATGACTTTTATTCTACACACACGCGCTTAGAAGTTTACGCTTGAGGAGTTTTTATTTTCAGCTCGAATTTTAAAAGGTAGACTTCCTGTTTATCTTCAATTAGATTTTTCTTAGAAACGAAAGTTTACTATAAAATTCCCTTTATATCCATGCTAGCTAGATAACTAGCGTCTGGGCAATAAACGTCACGTTAGATGTTTCTAGACGGAGCATAGAAAGTGAGCTTTTTTAGCAAGTTCTAAGCAGCATCAATCTTTCGATTTCATTACAAGTGACTTTTTTAAAACTCATTCAAAAGATTTTAACAGTCTGGGTGTGCAACAAGGATTTATTGTGGTGATTTCAAGCTGAGTTGAACTTTGGTTGTCAAGAATCATCCCGATGAAAAAATTAATAGAAAATGTCATTACATTACATCAACAACTTGTCACAACGTCAACGTCTTACAAATGTTTTGCTTAACGTATTCAATCCCTCTTCTTTGAGAGTGAAAGTTTGTGACCAGGAAGTAAAGTAAGCTTTTTGTGACACTGCTGGAATAATATTTTTAATGATAAGATGCCGTAATCATGGTCATCAGCCCAACTCGCTCAAAATAAATCTGCACAGTTAAGATTAGTACGTATTGTTGGTTTTTTCAGTGTAACTACGATATGTTTAACTTTAATAAATCCTACAAAAATGCCAACTTCGATTTTAAACATTTGGCTCTTCAGATATTACTGCTGTTAGGCTTGTACTTAAATTCGCTGTTGTTAGTTTTTTAACTTATTAAGCGCATGAATTACTTTTGCAATCTTTCACATTTGTAACAAGCCATTAATATTTCAAGATCACAAAAGTATGAATATCCTTTTTTTAAACTTCTTAATAAGCGATATGATACACATTTTAGTTTAACTTTCTAACAAACTTTAAGGAATAAAAATTTATTTCAAAAATACAAATAATATGACAGAGTACCTACTTACAGCGATATGAATCAAAGTTGAGTGGCCAAAGTGGAGTTACTTTTTGCTGTTTCAATTTGCTTAATTCCTTCCCCACTCCTTTTTAATATAATTACTTTTGAAATTGTTGAGTACAAGTAAGTAGCTTTTTTTAGAAAAAATCTGAAAAATACTATGGTTCATAGCGTCTTAATACCAAGGGGATTGACATTTCAAGTATGTTTTATACAGTTCAATAAAAATAAACATAGAAGTTTTAGAAGGATTCCCAGTTTCTAGTTTGCCAATTGAAATAAATTAAAATTACGTTATTCCATCCAGCTTTCATTTTTTTCCATTGCCATCAGAATCCAGCAACCTTTACGCCAAATCTGCCTGCCGTAAAAACTAGAAGACCACTTATTTTCCATGTTCAAAATTGAGATGTGAAAGCCGGCAAAAATTTGACAGACGAATGTAACAAGCAATTTCCTTGCAATGCCATTCCATTCCATGGAACCGCTAATGGTTCCATGTCGATTGCCAGTTTACGATTGCCAGTAGCACGATTGCCAGTTCACAATTGCCAGTTTTCGATTGCCAGTAAGACTGAATTGCCAGCTGCCTTGATTGCCAGTTTTTCATATGCTGGATCCCTATGCTGGATCCCTATGCTGGATCCCTATGCTGGATCCCATGCTGGATCCCTATGCTGGATCCCATGCTGGATCCCCTATGCTGGATCCCATGCTGGATCCCTATGCTGGATCCTATGCTGGATCCCATGCTGGATCCCCATGCCGGATCCCTATGCTGGATCCTATGCTGGATTCCATGCTGGATCCAATCTGGATCCCATCCTGAATCCAATTCGTAATAAACCTTCCTAATACTTGCTCTCGCTCTATCAATGCTTATTATATTACTCTCTGCCACAAATTTTTAAATTACGCTAGCTTAGAAAATACACGAAAAAATTAGACCACCACCACGAAATCATGTTACAACGAATTAATATTTATTTAAATAATGAAATTAAGAAAGTATAATTAGAAAGGCAGAGATAAACTTTCGATCCGTGAGATTCCTTTTTAACGTGCAACGTTTGTTGATTTCTACAGTGACGAGTGAGGTTGGACCGGTTGGGAAACGTCAATCCACAGGTTGAACATTCGAAGCGAATCCCATTATGTGTTCGCACATGTGTGTTTTTTGTTCCAGTATTACTGAAGGTTTTTCCACAGATATTACAAACGAAGCAACTGGAAGGAGGTTTCCATTGTCCGTGCAAAGGAGCCCCACTAAGTATAAATGAGTCACCTTCTCCGTCATCCTGCTCTTCGAATCTTTCCACTTGCATCGGTCCGATTACTTCGCCTCCACCATCTTCTGCTCCGTTTCTCATACCTCCAATTTGCTGTCCGGCTATTCGAACTGTTTCAGCCTCCAGTCTCTGTCGATTCTCCTCCTCCAACACACGAATTCTAGATTCCGCTTCTTCTAATCTAGCGAGGACTTGATTGGCTGACCCCAAATGTTCCACTGAACCATCTACAATTCGACTGATCATAAACTCCTCTGGAATTTTATAGCGGCATGCCGGGCACAAAAGGTTGACAGGAACAGGCTCTTCTTCTTCGTCGTCAAAAATGTCGGGTTCCTGATAAGTGTTTCGCCGGGTGCGAAGACAATTAGCATGATAAATATATAGTTGCCAGACGTACTACTTTCAGTAGTACGCGTACTACTTTTCAGCACTGGAATTTGAACAAATTTGTGTTTTTACCATGTTATTTTAAAAAATCTATGAAATTTGCCTAAATGGTACTACTTTGAGAGTTCAGAAATCTGGCAAGCATAGATAAATATGCTGGCTCCCAGGTGAAGACGCAGCCCCTAATATCGGTTCCAAACACACGAGACACTCCATTTCAAAAACTTTTGGAATGCACCGAAATGTAAACAAAAAGGAGCGACAACTTGGGAAAGAGATTCATTCCATTCGTTATCATCGAATTACTTCTATTGTCGTTTAAGACCGCAATTTTCGCGCAAATTATTTTCCATCTCATGATCCTCCCTAATGCTGGATCCTTATGCTGGATCCCTATGCTGGATCCCTATGCTGTATCCCTATGCTGGATCCCTATGCTAGATCCCTATGCTGGATCCCATGCTGCTATCCCTATGCTGGATCCCATGCTGCGATCCTATGCTGGATCCCATGCTGGCATCCCCTATGCTGGATCCCATGCTGATCCCTATGCTGGATCCCTATACTGGATCTCATGCTGGATCCCTATGCTGGATCCCTATACTGGATCTCATGCTGGATCCCTATGCTGGATCCCTATGCTGGATCCCCTGCTGGATCCTTATGCTGGATCCCATGCTGGTTCCCATCCAGATGAACTTTACTGCACATTGAGAATGCTATATTCGCTAATGGCAAGCATGCTGAGACAAGTTTTTTTTATTTTTTGAGTTTACTTCATACGGTAGTATATTTTAGCTCATCCTTGTAGAAAACAACTTCACCACCTCTCGTATGAACTCTGGATACACACATAAAGCGTTTCCTGTCAACACAATTCCATGTTGTTTTGGTGTCGGACACCTTATCAACAGCAAACCGGTACCCATCGTGAACTAAATGGTCCTTTCCCCTTTCACTTTTAACAAATTTCAACGGCATTTTAAAAGTAAAATCCAACGTATGAAGAGTTTATTTTTAATTTCAACAAACAATTCCAACACTGTCAAACTTTCGGACAAAATAAGTAAACAACCAAAACGGCTTACTAGCTGAATCAGAAAATATTCAATCTAGAAGGCAAACTTGAAAATACCGCTGAGTATAAGCAGCAAAAGCCACAGCATACAAATCCAGCAAAAGGATCCAGCATGGGATGCAGAATAGGGATCCAGCATGGGATGGGGATCCAGCATGGGATCCAGCATGGGATCCAGCATGGGATCCAGCATGGATCAGCATGGGCATCAGCATGGATCCATGCATGGGATCCAGCATGGGATCAGCATAGGGATATGGGATCCACGCATAAGGATCCAGCATGAGATCCAGCATAGGGATCCAGCATGAGATCCAGAATGGGATGCAGCATAAAGATCCAGCATAAGGATCCAGCATGGGCATCCAGCATGAGATCCAGCCATGGGATCCAGATGGGATCCAGCATAGGCGATCCAGCAATGGATCCACATGGGATCCAGCATAGGGATCAGCATTAGGGATCCAACATGGGATGACCAGCATTAAGGATCCAGCATGAGATCCAGCATAGGGATCCAGCATGAGGGATCCAGCATAGGGATCCAGATAGATTCAGCATAGGGATCCAGCATCCAGCATAGGGATCCAGCATTCCAGATTCAGCATAGGGATCCAGCATGGGATCCAGCATGATCCAGCATAGGGATCCAGCAGGATCCAGCATAGGGATCAGCATAGCCAGCATGGGATCCAGCATAGGGATCATATCCAGCATCCAGTGATTCAGCATAGGGATCCAGCATAGGGATCCAGATAGGATCCAGCAAGTATCCAGCGCATAATGATCCCATAGGCATATGAATCCAGCATAATGATCCAGCATAGTGATCAGTGAATCCAGCATAGGGATCCAGCAAGATCCAGCATAGGGATCCAGCATGAGAATCCAGCCATAGGGATCCAGGATCCAGCAGGGGATCAGCATAAGATCCAGCATGAGATCCAGCATTAGGGATCCAGAATGAGATCCAGCATGGGATCCAGCATGGGATGCAGCATAAGGATCCAGCATGAGATCCAGCATGAGATCCAGCATGAGATCCAGCATAGGGATCCAGCATGAGATCCAGCATAAGGATCCAGCATGAGATCCAGGATAGGGATCCAGCATGAGATCCAGCATGGGATGCAGCATAAGGATCCAGCATAAGGATCCAGCATGGGATCCAGCATGAGATCCAGCATAGGGATCCAGCATAGGGATTCAGCATAGGGATCCAGCATGGGATCCAGCATAGGGATCCAGCATGAGATCCAGCATGGGATCCAGCATGGGATGCAGCATAAGGATCCAGCATGGGATCCAGCATGAGATCCAGCATAGGGATCCAGCATAGGGATTCAGCATAGGGATCCAGCTTGGGATCCAGCATGGGATGCAGCATAAGGATCCAGCATAAGGATCCAGCATGGGATCCAGCATGAGATCCAGCATAGGGATCCAGCATAGGGATTCAGCATAGGTATCCAGCATGGGATCCAGCATAGGGATCCAGCATATGAAAAACTGGCAATCAAAGCAGCTGGCAATTCAGTCTTACTGGCAATTGTGAACTGGCAATCGTGCTACTGGCAATTGTGAACTGGCAATCGTGCTACTGGCAATCCTAAACTGGCAATTGACGTGCTACGTTGCTAATAACAATAATGATAAGGACATGATCATGATGCATGATTTCATTCCACGCGTCGCCGGTTTGTTTCTAACTTTCTTGCTGACACACGAATGTGTGGGATGAAAATGATCATCATGGCTGGGCTTTGCCTAACGTTTGTGTTGGTATCTCTTGTGGCAAAACACTGATGGTTAGATTTCCTAGAATGAATCGATTTTCTAATGATATGTTACGCTCTGCCTCAAAATAATGATCATGTATAACATAGACCAAATCTCCAGAATCCGGAAATGGAAGAAAAATGTAACGGCGGAAAATCATGTTCTTTAGATTTTCAAATTTAATTTGTAGGGAAGAAGATTCAATCCGACACCAACAGAATTCTGTAGAAGTCTGCGAAGGGAAAACTGATGCACTTCTGCTGTTCAACTTATCTGCCATAGTTCTAGAAACTTGTTGCTGTCAGTACAAGTTTCTATGTTATTGAACTTTGGTTGTAGGTAATCGCATTAGTTTACATACCTTTTTAATGTGATTTTGCATGCCAATGTATGACGGCATCAGTATCGCACTATTTTAGTCCATCATACCTGTATCTGAATGGAGTTTTTCACTAATAAAATAAAGTACAAAATCATGCCAAATCTGTTATTTCGGTTCGCAATGGACTAGGGCCAGGATAACAAACTAAGCAATCTGAGGTAATTGTAGCTGATCATGTTTTGTAATTGTTACGAAGAAATTCGACGGAGTATGATTTTAATTGTTTTAAATGACATACAAAAACTGAATTAATAAATGGTATTTTTAGAACCGAACAAACCAGAGGTTGTAATTATCCGTGGAAAAAATAAAATTATCCATGGATAATGGTAAAAAATGGATTAATCCGGATAAAAATGGAGAAAATCGGATTTATATATAACGCATGGATAATATACCTAACTCAGATTGTTATGTATCAGTTACTATACATATCAACAACTACTGTACGTATAACTGCATCTGATTCAAACAATGAATTCGTTAACACTGACTGTATATTATTTGCAAACTAATTTGATAGCATAAGTAACATTGTCTAAACAATGAAAACATTCATCTTATCTTAACAGAATAATAATAATGGTCACGTTTATTGATCACTCAAATTATTCCAATTTTTTACAAAAAACCCTACGAATAGGAAATTTAAAATTTGCATTCAATTCCAATTAACTTAAAAACATTGGTTATCAATTTATAAACAGTAACATTTCTTTCATATATTTCACAAATTAACATTTTCTTATTCCATAGCTTACAACCACCTAACAGTTCATTTCGTCATAAGATACTTACATAGTTTGTCCTTGAAAATAGCAAGAATTTTTTAATATCACCTGGCAGATTATTCCATAACATTACATCTCCATATTTTAAAGTACGCTTACCCACCTCCAACCTAGGCCTATACTTACAATAAAAGTTGTTTGATTCTCTAGTTGCATGATTATTCGTAGCAGCCCTCTTTACAAATGAATTGTTAAATTATGGCACTGTGTTCCCATTACATAATCTGTAAAACGTACATAATGACCGATACACAAACAACTCCTTCGGAAACATCAGCTTCAAATCCACACGAATTCTTTCTGCAACAGGGTCGAATTTGCGGACTCTTAAAATCATTCTCCCTAGAGTGCGTACAATTTTATCTAATGCCTTCAAATATTTGTCACACGTAGTTCCAACTACCACAATCATATAACTCATAATCGACAATACTAACGACTGGCCTAGCATTTTTAACTGCGACTGGTTGAAACAATTTCTGATTTTATACAAAGCACGAATCCTAATATAGCAAACCTTTGACACATTCTCAATGTACTTGCTCCATGTTAAGCTCCGATCAAAAGTCAAACCTAAACACTTCATTGTTTTTGAATTTTCAATACACACTTGGTTCACAACAATCGTAAAAGAATCTAACTTACTCACTTTCCTGGCTGAACTCAAGGTTATCATTTCAGTCTTGTCACTGTTCACTGTCAAACCTTTACTTTGAAAATAATTGCAGACATTTAGCATGTCAGCGGTAATCATATCTCCCAACGCCTTCAAATCTTTCAACGTACCAAAAAATAAAAAATTTGAATCGTCAACAAATATAATTGTAACGCCATTTATTACGCAGGAAGGCAAATCGTTTAAATATAGAGCAAATAGTATTGGGCCCAAAACACTTCCGGCCGGCACTCCAACAAGCACCTCTCTTATTGACGAGCAAGCTCCATTGACCTCTACAAACTGCTTTCTATTTTCTAAATAGCTCCGTAACCAATAATCTGAAATTCGACATCTACTCTTTAAATCGTTAAGTAACAAGCCTTTCGGCACTGAGTCAAAAGCCTTTCTCATATCAATAGATAACAAAACTGCTATAAACCCTTTATCTAAATTTTTATAGACTGCCTCTACAACTGCCATCATTGCTAACTCCGTAGAGTGTCCTTTTCTACAACCAAATTGCGAATTAGTTATAATATTTTCTGCCTCCAAAAACTTAACGAGCTTACGGTGATAGATAGTTTCTTTTAACAACTAAAGATTTGAGGTAATAGAAACCGGTCTGAACTCAGCGGGTTTACTAGCATTAGCCTTTTTTGGAATCGGAGTTACTCGTGCCACTTTCATTGAATCTGGAACCACACCTAACAAAAAGGATTCATTAACAACTTTCAAAATTGTTTCATTAAAAGCCGGTATTGGCAAAAGTTTATCAAGAAAATATTTAGGTATTCCCATGGTATCAGGTTTCTTTGAGAGCTTCCGTCTGACTCTTTTCCACGCAAGGTATAACTCTGACTGAGTTACCTGTTCAACAAAAAAACAAAACATTACCACCAGGTTTAACTGCTTCCCCCGTTGGCAATGTATTGACGATACTCCCTCCATCCATAAATCCCATTTCACAATAATAATTATTTAAGTCCTCCGGACAAATGTCATCCGGAAGCCTAGCCTGATTTTTAAAATTAATGGAGCTAATGGTTTTGTAAGTATCCCACACCGACGTATTTGCAATTTTCTTCTGCACCATTTCTTTCATATCACCATCAATACTTTTTCTCACCAATTTCTCGTACTCTTTTTCATGTGCCAATCTAATGAAGTTGATCTCCACAAATCATAATGATACTTTCTAATCGCTAGTAATCTTTTGGTTTTTTCACTCATGTTAACGTCTAGAACTCCGTCTTTTACCTCCGTTTTAATAGTTGGTACAAAATTTTTGTAAGAAAACTGAACCAAACTAACGAGCTGATTATAATCTTGATGCAAATTTCCTTGTGCTTGACTATTATCATTCACACATTCAATGAGACGTTTCCAATCAACTCCTCGGTAGTTCTTTACTTCAATAATTTTCTTCCTTGACTCAGTTTGAAATCTGTAGTTAACACAAACAAACCTATGATCTGAAACTAGTAAATCCTCAACCACAACTTCATGAGCACAATTTTTGGGTAAAATTCTAACAAAACAGAGATCAATTATTTTATCCACTCTTGTTGGCTGGTTAACTAATTGCTTAAAACCTTGTTTTGTAGCTACCATTTGTAAATTTGAGGAATCTTTACTCTCCACTCCCATATTAATGTTAAAGTCTCCTAGAATGTAGCAACTTTTGTTTATGTGACCTAACATTACAAAGCACAGGTGTAAATTCTTTACATCATTTTTCACATGTTCAGTGCGATATACACGAGCGACATTAACAGACTTTGAGAATTTGTATTGTAGTGACACAGCAACAACCTCCAATGACGATGGAAGTTTCCAGGCTGACCTATCAATTTTCAACTCTTTAGCAGTATACTTATTCTTAAATACTATTGCAACACCACCTCCTCTTTCACTTCTATCACTCCTAACTATCTCGTATCCTCTAGATAATGGACATATTTCATTCTGATCTAGCCACGTCTCCGTTAAACACAAAACATCAAGATTTCTAGTCGACAGTAGCATATATAATTGCTCAAACTTATTCCTACATGAACGCATATTTTGATGGCCAACAACAAAATTGTACCCACTCTTTCCCAACCGTCAGTTTTCTTCCATAGAAGTTTCTTCTATTCGCGATGAACTACTTCCACGACGACTTGGTTCCCCAACCCTTGGTTTCTTTGGAACTCCAACTGGTCCATCAGTGCTTTTTCTCTTCTCTCGTCCCTTGGCCCTTGTAACTGCCACTTCTTTACTTGCTTTCTGTTGAGCTTTTGTCAAATCATGTCTCACGCTCACTGAGTCAAATATTTGTCGTCCACTGAGTTTTGAACAATTCTTTAATACTTGCTTCTTTACTGATGGGTTTTGTAAAAACACGCGAACTGGTCTTGTGTTTGATTTTTCTGGGTCACCTATCCTTTCAAAGTCATATTCCTTTCTCCTGGGTAGAAGAAGTTCCATCAGATCATGAAATAATTCAGTACCATGCTCCGTCTCCGGAATACCAAAAATCACGACATTGTTTTTCCTAGGTACTCTCTGACTTTGCTCATCCATCTCCTGCCTCAAAGCGGATAATTGAGAAGTTACTTCCACTCTTGTTGGAGCTTCATCTTGTCTTCTTTCTATCTTGTCCATCCTTCCTTCTAGCAAGTCTTGTCGAGCTGCAATTCCATCCAACTTCTCTAGTATGGATGTATTTTGAATATTATTTTGGTGAACTCCCTGCTGCACATTGCTATGAAATCCCCAAATTTCGTAAGTGTGCTTACAAGAATATTTAATAATTTCAACGTAATCGGGGCTGTACCTGACTGCTTAAAAGTAGCACGTATTGTACCAGTTCCAAAGATAAAGAATCCTAAGTCACCAAATGATACTCGGCCTATTAGTATACAAACTGTTTTTACCAAGCTGCTTGACAAGTGTATTTTTAAACAACTTAACCAATATTTTGAAGAGAATGATCTTTTTCCCAAATTTGGTTTTAGGCGTAAGCTAACAACTAGTCATGCTTTGACCGCATTAACTGACTATCTTTATGAAAACATTGACAATAATAAGATATGTGCTGTGATTGCACTAGATTTACAGAAAGCTTTTGACAGTATTAATAGAAACATTCTAATTGAAAAAATGTCTTGGTATGGTATCACAAATAACCTGATAAACTCACTTATTCACAACAGATCTCAATATGTTGAAATTTCAGAGGTACTTTCTGAAAAAAAAGTTACAACTAAAGGTATACAACAAGGTGCTGCAACTTCTAGTCTGTACTTTTCTATTTATATAAATGACATGCCTGCTTGTATTAATTCGTGTAAAACCTTTTTATTTGCTGATGACACAAGCCTTGCAAACTCTTGTAATATTAATGACATGGATAAGATGAAAAGTGACATTGAATTTGATTTAATTAACGTTAAAAACTGGCTTGATGCTAACCAAGTCTCTGAACATTAGTAAAACTCAAGTTCTTTTAATAGCAAAATCAAATGCAACACTTAAAAAAATACCAACAAAATTTTTTATTGATAAAACAGAAATTACAAGAGTAGATTCTATGAAAATACTTGGTGTCTACTTGGACTCTAATCTTAACTTTAAAGAGCATTGTAAATATGTCACCAAGAAATGCTTTAAAAACCTCTCCATGTTATATCCTCTGAAACACACGCTGTCTTCTGAAAACAAAAAGGTTCTAGTAAATGCTTATATTTTAAGTATTCTAAGCTATGCATCCATTGTTTGGATGAATAACATAGGTAAAGATTGTATTTCTATGCTTGAAAAGATAATGAAAACTGCAGCACGTTTTGTGCTCAACAAACAGAAATTTGATAGTATTACTGATGACATTTGTTCTGAACTTGAATGGCTTCTTCCCAAGCAAATATATATGCAGCAGTGCCTGATAATGACTTATAATATTACATTTAACATTGATAATGGTTATTTCCACAACAACATTGATTTTAACAATATTACTGTGAAACAAACAAGACGTGGTTCTCACAATAAAACTGCAATACAACACAAATCATTTTGGAGCGAACGTTGCTTTAAATATAGAGCTATTGAGTTTTGGCTTAAGGTTCCTGATGATGAACTAACAAAGGGACTTAAATATTCGTGCGTTAAAAATATATGTTATGTGTTACCTACTTAATTCTCAAATGATAAACGTGTACACGATTATTCGACCTATTTTAATGACTTCTCTTTCATTGATGATGTAATTAGTAAACATGTTTGTATGTATATGAACCAAATAACTTGAATGTATGAATGTCACATTAGTGTGATTACCTCTTGAGAATCTAATTGACAATAAATGATTAATATTATTATTCTGCAGCAAACAAAACTAGTTTTAATTTTCAAACTGATCCTTTAAAGTTTTAACTCTACACAAATACCCGGTATATGAAGAAATATTTCAAAACAGTACAGACATTATTAAGTGGTGTAGCCTTTATAAGAACAACTTTGTCCGCTACGAATGTTTACGTTACACATACGTAATTTAGTATATATCCAGTACATTTAACAAAGTCTAACTATACCCCCACTACAAACGCCGCAAATTAAAAATGCCATAATCGTTTGGGGAAACCACAATGGTAAACGGGAAATAAGAGGAGGAGGAAGCGATAATTGTGCAGCATAACCGATAATTGTGAAGCATATAACCGATAATTGTGCAGCATAACCGATAATGAGAAGGATAAGTAGTAATTGAGGAGGCTACTAGATTGCAGTACATCAATTGAGTTTTTTATTAATCGGGACCTTATAGAGGATACATAAAAGTCCTTCGCTACTCTTATATTTTTTGCTGTTTTCGAAAATACGTTCCTTTACTCGATTAATCAAAATTATGTGTTATCTTCTATCATCAATTCAGCAGTAGCTTTTGAAAACTTTGTGACGTTTTTTTGCCAATATGGCTATATTTGAGTGTGTATATAGTTTCCAAATTTATTGCAAGCTTTTGCATCCGCTAATACTTTTACTTTACGTTCAGCGTCATATTTTCTAAACTGTCTAATGCACACTTCTTTCCATCGGCTTGCCGGGTTTATTGTCACTTTTTTTATAACCAGTCAGTAGCAAAAAATCCGAACACTGGAATAAATCCTGTCATAAAACAAATATGCTCTTTGCTGTCATTTTGTACGTGAGGCACGTCACCTTTTTCAGTCTATCGACAACAAAAATGACAAGTCATTTTATCTGATGGTGACTGTAATGCAATTTGTAATCGTAATCCATTTTTCGCTAACCACTACACCAACTCAAGTCCATTACAGGTGGCAGATGAGACACCAACAATGTTTTGACAGCGCATTCGAGTCTTACACAAAGCAAAATGAAATTCTTTTTCCCGAAAAAACGACAGAAGGGTTTAGGAACTCTCACTCATCCAATGTCTCCTTGTTATTCAATACAAGGTGTGAAAACACACGTTTGTCTAATGGAATGTAGACCTTGGTGCAAGATTTCTTTGCAGCTGCAGATTTAAAACTTCTCGGAGCAAAATTGCTTACTCGGATCTGAAAGGAAAGCAACACATCAAGCATGCTTTTTAAACAAAAGGAGCTTTCTATTTTTGGTTGTGAGAGCTTTATGTATAAAAACGCATTAGATTTCTTAAACTTCTCAACTCTACAGGTAATGTGTCCCGAAAACGACTGCATGACTGAACTAGTACACAAAGGAATAATAAAATCGCATTTATGAAGGTGCGGTTTTCATTTTAAATAGTTGTCAACGTTCTTAAACTGGAGGAAAACAATCATTAAAAGATCTCAACCTAATGACCATTCGAAAGTTGGAATTTTTCTTATTACGCGTGGATTAACCCTTAGAATTAGCTTGAGTTGGTTTCCAATGAAATTTCAGGCCGCAAGCAAAATTCTTAACGACAGAATTCGCAGGTAACGACCTGTATAGCATACAAGGTGCCTTGGAATATTTTAAGTTAGTAACGGAAATTGGACTCAATTCACACCATATTTTAAACATGTTTGGATGCGGATTGTGATTTAAACTTTCCTTGATGAATCTACTCATAATAACTCGAAAACGAAGACTTGTTTGGATATAGTTATGATGTTCTGAGAAAAGCTGTTAAGTTGAAATAGCGTAGTTTATGAGTTCCAACTATTCATTAGTAGCATCACTTGTTGCATTTCAACTCGTTATAACTACTTATGACTGCTTTTTTCGCTTTTGCTCATATGTACAGTTAATCACTTTTTATTTCTCAAGCTTTTTTCTTAGTCAGATATTTGACTCAAAATATATGAACGATTCACCAATTACGAGCATTAAAAATAGAAACAGCTGGGGTCTTCAATACATTGAAATAAAAAATTAATTACTTTGCTGCATCAAGTGACATTCATTAACTAACAATTCATGTTCATTCAAATTCATTTGTTTAGAGAATGATTCAAAACATTAGTAGTATTGTCATGCAAAGATTCCTCTGATGTGCATAAGTGTAGTAATCCATTCTAAAAATATACAGGGGTACCTATAATACAGGTAAGACTACCTTCTTCTGTGGTTCTAGGAAAAACAGTCTTTTCGCTTTTTCTATATATACACACTCCAGTCCAAATCTGTCCCAATCTCAACCCGAAGCTCTAATGGCTGACACGGCTTTCTTTTCACAGTCCAACCTAACCCACTTTCACATCACTTCCAATATTTGTTTGCTATGGGGAATTTCGGTCTCCTAAACCTAGTAACTTACATTCTTGTTTCGTCATTGTCTGCAGCAACTAGGCAGTGCTCCTCATCAGGTCAACCCAACGTTGTGGGATGTCACGTTTCCAGCATCTGTATCCGTCCCGGTAACTCCAACCGGCCAGTTTTGTATGAGATACATTTTAATGCAGAAAACATCATCAATGACAGTGAAAGTGGCAAAAGTTGGGAGGTCATCTTTAAAGAATCCAGTCGTTTTTGGGTTCAATGTGTCTCTCTCCCTGGTGTGGTTTTTATTGGGGTAATTGGAAACGGAATGACTATCCACATTCTTGCCAAAAAAGCTATGCGCTCCTCCCAAAATATGTGAGTAGCTGCATTAATTGCTGCTTTTTTGTATTTCACTTTGAATAAACCAAACTGTAAAGTTCGTGAATTTTTTAGATACCTGACAGTTCTAGCAGTCTCAGACCTCGTCTACCTCTTGTTTTCCTTTACTATGTCTTGGAGACATTTCCCATCAATCAACAAAATTTGGTTATACTGGTACTACTCTCCACTGGCTTGTGGGTTACGGATGCTTCAAGTAAGTTGGTATTACAAAGCTAGTTTTCTTAATAGCAAAAATGAAAATTACATTTGCCATGTATATTCCTAACAGGTTCCACTTCAGTTTGGCTAACAGTTTCCTTCACAGTAGAGCGCTACATAGCCGTCTGCCATCCCCTAAAAAGAAAGGTTATTGCTTGAAAAGTTGAAGTTCTTGGTTTATGTATATTTTGTAGTCATCTGAGCAAAGTAATTTTGACTTACTTCGCAGAATCTTGAAATTAAAAAACACTTCTTCAATAATGTCGTGAACAATCAAATCAATCTAGCTAAATAAATTGAAATTCCTGGAAGTGTTCGCTTTTTTCTCTTTGAAGTTTGGTTGCCTGATTTCATTTCCTTTAAGCAGCTATTTCTCAGAATAAAATATGATTAATAATGTTTATCCGCAATCTTAGATTTACTGCACAGAAAAGCAGGCTTTTTATGTCAGCGTTTGGTGTGCATAACCTGCTTTGCATTAACGGCCACAACCCCGTTTGAGTGGAGAGCTACCACGGATCTCAACCAAACTACGGAATGGGATGAAACAGTAAGTTATTTGCCTTTAGACTACATCTTGTTAACCTTAAATAAAAGTTGCATTTAGCTTCTTGCTATTTAGACATATAGTTTGGAGATAACGGAGTTTGGAAAAAATGAAAATTACCGGATGTTCTACCACTGGTTCACTACCCTATCATTTGTTATTGTTCCTCTGATTATTCTTGCGACCCTGAACTATTTTCTGATTAAGGCTGTTCGAGTATCCCGTCTCGAGCGGATGTTAATGGGCAATGAAAAACTAGCATCTGTTCGGAATCTCCAGGTGAGCATATGTACAAAATATGAAAACAAATTTGTATGAAAACATGACTAACTTTCGCTCCAATTGCATAGGCCATCCGAGTGGAGAACCGGGTTACGGTGACACTAATTGCTGTCGTTATCCTTTTTCTGATTTGCCAAATGCCAACAGCTATAGTTCTCATCTACACGGCAATCCACATGCCAGAACGAGAGTCGAAAGATGAGAGTGTTCTGCTTGGACTTGGAAACATATTCAACTTGTTGGTTGCTATCAACGCAGCATCCAACTTTCTTCTGTACACTGCACTTTGCAACAAGTATAGGAAGCATTTTTGTGCTTTTAGGTAACCGGCGTTTGCCCTTGGGGAAACTTGCCCTTTTGGGTCATTTTGCCCTTTTTCCACTTTGCCTTGCAGAACTTGCCCTTGCAGAATTCTGCCATGCTGTATTTTGCCCTTTTGAAAGTTTGCCCTTATGGAATTTCGCGCCTTTAGCATTTGCCCTTTTTAATATTTCACACTTGTACTATTATCATGTTTCAACATATTGGTACATCGTGTACGATTATAGTAAACGGAGTCAGTAATAAGAATCTAAGTATTTTATGTAGTAAGTTATTCCTTTTCTTGTTGTTTTTTACCTAAAATGTGATTAATTGAATGATTTGCCTACATAAAATTTGGATACCGTTGTATAGAACATTGGAATCATAATGTTAAGGAATTCTATCTATCAGTTGACCGACAACTAAGTTATTAAAACATAACGCAATCTTTAACTTGGCTAGTAAACATTAGCAAATATTATGTTGGATTGCCCGCTTGCATTAACCATTCCTTTATCTATAAAAATTTCCTCTGGTCTTAAGTATAAATGAATACGAATGTCTTGTTTATTTTAGTTAGCTTACAAGCATGTGTAGAATTTTTGAGTGAATTGGTTAAGAAACCTAGGAGAAGCGTCCTTTTAATAATCAAAGTCCGTTCTCTTTTTCGAAACTTGTGTAAATGTCTTCTTGACTTATACTAAACGTTAACACCGACTAGTATGAATTGTTCTTTGTAGTCTTTTATTCGGTCATAATAATTAGGTTCAACTCAATTCTAATATAAGCACGGTTTAATATAGCTGCTGGGTGTCCCTCGCCTACAAATTTTTCATATAACATATACACATGAGCATCCACCAGAATGCAAGCAAATGAAATTGTTTCATTCACCTTCACTTCATTTTGGTTTTTAAAGGGTTTCTTCATTCATCTTCATTCACGTGAGGATAAAAAAGTTGAAGTCTTCATCTTCATTCACGTGAGATAAAAGTTGAATTTCATTCACGTGAAGATAGAAGTTGAAATCTTCATTCACGTGAAGATAAAAGAAGTTGAAGTCTTCATCTTCAAATATGAACGGAACTTTCGTCTTCATTCATCTTCAATTTATCTTCATTCATTTAAAGTACGTCACGGCTTTTTTGGCCCAAATTTAATGTAAAGTTGGTTAAATCTTTAGGTGAATGAAGACTTGCATCTCTGGCAGACACTATATCTCTACTTAAATTTATTCGTTGGTTCTTTTATCATAAATAAAGCCTTCGTTGATGAGTTGATGCCCCGTTGTAATCACAGAAATATGCCCCATACGAAATCGTTAATACAAGTAAGTTTATTGCAACCAAATTTGTATATCTGTGGAAACCATTTCTTTAAGCTATTTTGTTTGATAATTATTTTGAATATATATCCTTGCTTACGTTAGTTTATATTTGCCAAACGTTTGGGAAAAGCTATTTGTAATTTTCCCACTAATAAATCATTACTTCATTCTACTTGTGTTGAGAATGGATTTTCAGGATTGTATTTTCAATGCACTTACAGTTTACCCACGGACGAACTTTTTAACGGGACAACATATGCTAGAATCAGGCACAAACTTT
>LJIJ01002626.1:0-25143 GCA_001718145.1 Orchesella cincta
TGGCCCATAGTATTTTTATTTCGCAAGTTACTAATTTGATGCTCCTCCACACAAATAAAATATTCTATTTGCTTAAAGAATGACAAAATTTGGGGGCTGGAGGTATTTTGCATCACCAAACGCTCAATGTACTCCATACAGCATGCGTAATTCATTGCGAATCCAAATTTGAAATGTCTATGTTGTATTTCAGCAAAAAAGCTATTTGCATCAAAAGTAAGAGGGGCTAATTCCCATGGACAACTGTACGAGTTTGGAAACTCTAAGTGAAATCCTTTTATCGAATTCAGCTTTTTCTCCTTTAATTCATTAAAAATGGTTTTTAGTGCTTCAGTTTCCTCAAGGGTTTTGCGGCTAGGTCCGGTTTCCAAAACACGATAGTTCAGTAAAGTTGTGTAATTTTTGTCAGTGGCATTATCCCGAGACTCTAACCAGTTGTACGCCGCGAAAAGGTTTTCCACGTTATTGGGGAGAACTATTTCAGCCATATAAAATCTATGCACAACAAACTGTAACATAATTTTGTATTCTTTGTCTGATAGTGTTTCATTTTGTCGAACTTGGTCGGTGTAAAAAATTGTTCCAATATGCTTATTGTGAAAGTAGTTTGCTCTGATTTCAGGGCGTCCAGTTTCCCAATGAACGCATGGATCAACGACCCAATTGTTTATATTTTCTGGGTAGTTGCGAAGCACAAAATAGGGATGTAATTTGGCAAGTTTGTGTGTCCGATAGGAATTGAGTTTCCCAGAAACTGGTTTGACATACGACATCCACCCGGGAAATATTTCTATTCTGGGCTGGCCATTGTATGTTTGGCTAATTGGCGATTTTAGAACTATGTCAACATTGTTACATTTTGCCCAGTTTACAATTGCTTCGTAGTATTCATTCAGATGCAGAGCGTCGTCGTTGCAAAAATTTGTTACGTTCGAAGACGAGTCAAAATCGTTGGAAAAGTGAAAGGATATTACCCTTCTTGACCCAGCGTTTCCTTTTAGAAATAAATTACCCCTTTCGTAGAGTTCCTGCAGCTCTTTTCTGATTGTGTTTTCATAAAAAAATGAATAAATTTCTGAATCAATCGCATTTAAATCCAGCCTTAAATACTTTTCAAAGTAATACATCCTACTCTCATAGTGGGTACATTCAGTTTTGACCCGCACAGCAAAATTCCTGATTTCTGAAAATTCACTTATAACAACACAACCGAACGGAAAATCCGAAGCCAATAGTTTTGCAATGTCGAAATTGTTTGCACCTCCCGCGGATTTCTCAAAAGTAATCATCAACCACACGTGTATGTTTTGAAATGGCTTTGTCGTTTTCCATTCTATGAGTTCTGCGGCGGCTTTAGAAATTTCATCATTTTTCCACCCGGGATATAGAAATATTTCCAAAGGAACTAAAGAATTGTTATTAGAATTAAGATTTAACCGATTCTGCCGAGCTGTTGCAAATGTTGGAAGATTCTTCCAGTTTTCTTCGAAAAAAAATCAAACAGAATGTGGTATTGTACTTGTAGAAGCTAAGCTTAATTGTGTAAATAAAAAAACGTTCTGCTTACCTTGATTCAGCACTACTGAATCAAAGTAAAGAGAAGCTGCATTTATGATCCCAGGAGCTATTCCATCCTTGTGCATATTTGCAACTAACTTAAAGTTGTTCGTTTCAATGCGTTCATTTGTTTTAGGATCTGGCGCTTGAATAATTAATCCCAGCTGCTGATCATGGCCATCCAACCACTTTTTTCCGAAGTTTTCAAGCAGTCGTTGGTGGCAAACATCTCCAACACTCTCTTTGTATGGATAGTAAAGTGTTTCTGCAACTTCTATATCCGAGTGGGTCGCCAACTTTTTTAAAAAATTCTGTTGGCGGAAGTTAAGAAAATTAATCCTTCTCCGAAACAAACCAAAGGATTCCGTTACGCCAATAGTTTCCCCAAATGAAAAATAGACCACATGAAATGCAAACTTCTTAAAACTTGAAAAGCTTCCGCATTCAACAAGAGACTCATCGTAACCAATGCCTGGGACTACGGGTTCAGTTATCCTTGAAATTCCTCTCAGTGTCCACAAAAGGTCGGCGCAATTAACAGATTTGTGATGATTTATCAAAAATTTGGCTTTAGAATTTTGTAACCAGCTTATGTTGACCGCTTCCTTCCAGTCTGGCCTAAGCGCAATGAAATTGTCGGTTGTTTGCCTTGTTACGCTGTTAGAGTTAATTTTAATTTAATGACAATGTACGGACATGGCAATCAAAATTGGTAACAAATAAGTTCTCTATCCTGTATTGCTGCATACTAGTAAGGTTTTGTAGTACTAAAAGTTCTAGAATTGGCAAGCCTTATTGATTTCATTTAAGTAATAGTATTAAAATGGTAAGACTCCTGGAAACAATTTTAGTATTACTATGTTAACATGTTGAACCGTGTTTTCGAACCAGAAACTGTGGTTTGGTCTCTTTTGCTATGAATTTGTTTGAGCATTTAATTTTTAGATTTTTGCTACGAAAGTTTTGCAATCAAAAACGGAAACTTTATTGATAATTGATTAAATATCTAAAAAAATTTAATCCGAAGGCATACTAGTTTTCAAAACTTCATCAGGTAACTATTTTACCGCTGCTGTATGACTCAAAGTTAAACTTAATTGTTGGTTTGGAAGGTATAAAGGATGCTATAAATTGAAGAATTATACTATAGTAAGTATATATAAAAGGTTGTCTCGTAATAGAAAGATAGATATACATTTTTGTATAATTCTTCGTGTCTGGGAGTAGATTATTGGCCGGCTCCAGGTACTAGGTGGCCCCCACTAGTTGTGAGTATGTTTTTCGGTGGCCAACACACGGACCGCTTTCCGCCACTAGTATGCCGTGACTTAGCAGGCATTATTTTCAAAAAATGGGTAAAAAATCAGTGTCTCAAAATAGAAAGGTAGTTCCATTTAATTTTTAAACCCCCATAAACACATAAGTTTTTTTTTGCGGGTTTCTTGCTGACATAGGTAGGAGGCCTAACACTCAGGGACCCATTGACACTTCATTTACTTGAAGTAGCTACCATACAGTTTGAAGTAGAAAGGGCAGAATTGAGTTAACGCCAATTTTTATTAAAAAATGCAAATTTCTGAGCGTGTTTCTTCAATTGCCAGAGTCCATTCCAATAGGCATAAAGATGGATTAAACAGAGTGCCCGGAATGGTTCATACTGAAAAAGTCCAAACCAATTACGTGGGAATTTGAAAAATTTGATTTTTTAAATTTAGCAAATTTAGAATTTTTGGGCGACTTCTTCCCAATCAGGAAGGCCTTCTACTATGTCCATCAGCCATATTGGACGCTGTCATGACATGGGACGTACTCTAATTAACATTATGGACTATGACATTTGCTACAAAAAAAGTCAGTCCATTTCGTCACATGGAGTGAAAAGTGTAGTAAAGTGAAGTAATTAAACGTCCCTAGTGCTTACCCTTCAAAATGTATTTTATGCGTAATTCCAGTAACCCCCTACTTAAAATCACTTTTCACTCCATGCTGACGAACGGATTGTTCGAACTTTTTCGCTACAAATCATAGTCCAAAAATGTTACTTAGAGTACGTCCCCTGTCATCCCACGTCATTACAATGAATGCGAACATAGTTGGAATAGCGTTCGCCGATTTAGCGAGAAGTTCCCAAAAATCTATTAATCACATAAATCAAAAAAAATCTAAATTTTTCATTCAAACGATAATTGGATCGAACTTTTTCACTAGGCAACTATTTAGGGCAGTTCTTTTTAAATCATCTTCATGCCTTTGGAATGCGACTCTGCGTTGAAGCAAGAGCTCAGAAATTTACATTTTTTAATAAAAATTGCGTTAATCTCAATTTCTGTCCTTCTACTTCAAACTGTATGGTACTACGTCAAGTAAATGAAGTTGTCCATGGCGTCACTGAGAGTTAGTTTCTCCCTTACATACTGCCAGCCAAAACCCCATAAAAAATGCTATGTCTTTAAGGGGTTTAAAATTTTAAAGAACCATCTTTCTATTTTTGAGACACCTGATTTGCCATTTTTTGAAATAATGCCCTACAGTGAAAGGCATACTAGTGCGGAATCGGTCCGTGGGCTGGCCAGCCATATTTTTCCACAAACTAGCTGTGCGGCACCTACTTACCGGAACCCCATCATCTAATCCCCAAACACAGGAAATTATGAGAACATGAATTTTCTATCTTTTCTATTATTTTTATTTGAGACAGACCTTTATAGTATTAGTATGCCAGCCTCACACTCACTCCTGTCCCTGTCGGATGTAATAACTTGTAAAAAGGTGCTTACTTACGTCCAAGATAAAATAAAATCCAAATTAGAATTGTTATTGATTGATATCGCCAAGTTTTCAGTTTCAATGAATTTTTCATTACAATCCGAAGGCTTGTCGCATTCTGCAGTGGATAAATCACGATGTCAGAGGTCTTTTGGGATTTAGATTACAAAAATACCGCTAAGTTTTACATACCAACAGAATAGAGTATGGATAGTTTTTGATTTTTAGTAGCATGTTGTGATTCCAGGGTTTGAATTAAATCCGTTATTAAAGTTTGGTTGGTTAATATTCCCTCAAGGTGTTTTGTAGCATCAAAAATCAATCTTCTAAAAGGCGTGATAGATTTAGATTTTGCAAGGCAGGTCCATGCAAACATCAAAATTAGCTGGTGTACCCTCATCTTTTTTCCACGACACTAAGCACATCTAGAAAACCAGAATGTAAGCTATGATGAATCAACGAATGGCAGTTTCGAAGATTGGTTTTATTGATGTAGCGCCAGCTATATAAGGACTAGCTTTATCTCGTTGCCTGATTTCAACCAAAACTCAATTGGTGAAAAAAATTTGATGCAAAGGGAGGTAACTCAACGTTATCTGAAAATCAGGCTTGTGCGTTACGCACCGGTTGACACAGTGATGAAACCTTGAACTACGTCGTCAAACGTGCTGCAAGTTTTTCAGACTTAGACGTAGCAGTAGTCAACAATTCATTGAACCTTGGAGAACTATTCTGTTACCCATGCATCTTGTGATATCTCCATGATTTACTCTAATGTGTATAGTGAATGCAATACCCATTTTCTGTTAACAAAATTTTCAAATTTTGAATTTTTTTTTTACCCACCAAAATTTTGAATTTTTAAAACCACGAAAAAACATTCCTAGAATTCCTAGAGCTCGCATGATAAATTTGAGGTCAATCGGTCAATAAAGGAAGCAGCAAATCGCGTTTTATGATTCAAACTTCCGGTTGTCCCTACTCGCGTGTCTCAACTTACGACGAAAAAAGAAAACATGTAGTCTTAGAATTACGTGATCTATCATGATATGACATAATAAGTCAAGAAAAAATCATGCCGCAATCGAGATTCCTATTACTAACGTTTGGATTCGATAAATTTGTGATTTTGTAAAAAAGGTTGTTATTTATAATCCTTTCCGCAATTTTCTCATAGGCAATTTTCTATTTAAAAATTATTCATGTTTCAGATTTTTCGGAATTTTATCATGCGCAGGTTTCTTATAAAATTTATATTTGTTCCGTATGTAATAGGATGATGCTAAAGTTGTAACCGCATTCATGCTTTGTCTCATAAATGGTCGTCTACATAAGATGCACGCTGATAAAATACGCCTTTATATACCAGAAAAATAAAAGGTTCTATTTCTTAGTACTTATCTCTATACAGGATGTGGGAACTGTTTCATGATGTCAATAAAATTTATAATTTCCCACAAACGAGTATTTCCCCCACAAATTTATACAAATTACACATTGATGGAGTTTTCATCGAGAAATATTTCTCTGAGTGAGTGCTCAGATTTTTTAATGCTTGCCAGTATTTTGCGCGTCTAAATGCTTCCTAAGATACTTGTTGAAATACTACTCATTGGAATCCCAACAGAGTATTAATTTTTTTAATTGCACTGTACTAGAACGTAACTCCTGACTGCGTGTTGTATTTTGAAATTTTTTCCCCAGTCCAACTCATGAGATGTTGACAATGACCCAAATCATTGTTAATTTCGAGAAAAAGAATATTTATTCAAAATGCATATATGTAATAAAAACCCAGCCTTGCAGATCACATTTAGGATTCCCCATTCAGCAATAACGTTAGAGGACGTTTCTTGAAAATTTAAAACAACACTCGTCCTTCAAAATTTACTGGCTTTCAAACAAAACAGAATTAGGCCTCCGTGGAGCGTGGATGTGACAAAATATTTTGTTTGGACGGGATTACACAATTTAGCCTAGAATTTCCCATAACTTTGTCATGGTGAGTAAGTTTTTTACAACGTTTTTTGTAGGTTACGTACCCCATTTATGAAACAAATATAAAATGTGTTTGTAAATAGGATTTCGCTATTCAAAAAATTAACTCAGTAAATAGCTGGAACACAACAATTATTAATCACAACACATCCTAATAGGTTTCTTAATAAAACATATCATCCTAATCATGCAACTTTGGACCACTGAATATGTTTATAATGGAAAATGGTGACCTTGTGCTATTAAATATGTTATGTATTTTGCTACGAAAGCAAAAAACAAAAACGTGCAGCATAACAGATTTCAATTAAATAAATGTTTTTGATTCTCACCAAATACTCCTGTGACGGGTCACGTTAGAACGAATACTTCTTCAAAGTTTGGACAGGATATAGACGGAAGAATTAATTTAGTTTGAAATTCACAAAACGAGCTACAGTACACATCAGTTTTGGACGCACAATAAAGAGTGTATGATTACAAGATATATTCTAGTATACTGCAGGTGGCAGCAAGCATGAAAAACTCACAAATTAAGGCAGTAACTGGATACTGATTTTATTCATCTGAGCGGTTTCAAAGAGCTTCCTACTTTCGTTGAAAAGCGTAAGTGCAATGAGCCGAAATATTGTATCTCAGATGCAGAGAGTTTGTTTGACGATGTCATTATAAAGTCAAATGTGGTTTCTCAAAATGAAAATTTAATAACTATACTTGTTTCAGATTCAGAATACATGGTGGAGCCCATGCCTGAAAAACTGTGTAACAGGATGCCGGTTTGGTTGTAACCGCATGTGGTTTAATTGCTCGGAAACGTCCCATTATGAAAGTCAAGAGAATGCTACACGCGTTTATGTAAATGAAAGTTAAAAGATTTAGATTTTTCTTCATCAGGTCTGCAATTTTAACAGAAATGCGGTGAAAATACGTTTTTAAGCATTACGTTATTAACCTTATCAGTACTGAGTTTATGCTTACCTTAAGATGATAAGCTCCCACATTATGTATCTATGATACTTGCATTGACTACCATAATTCTGTTGTCGCCAATACAACCCAGACTCCCAGATTAGTTTTCAAGGTAAAATTACTAGGCTCCCATTTTTTTCGTATTAAATATTTTGAAACATCACTGTGACGTATTTCGGGAGTCAGGGGATACTTCCCAATGACATCGATGTGACGTAATTTGGGATCCTGCGGCATAGAAACATGAACATCACCAAAACAAAAGAACAAACGCCGTACACAGCGTAGCTACGCCACTGCATGTCATAACTTCAAGGAATTCCCCAGAGGGTAGTATTTGAATCATTTACAAATCCCATTTCAAATTCTAATTACAAAATCAAATTTTTCATACGAAATCAATTTCAAATCCAACTGCAAAATCCAAATTTCAAATTCTACTCGCAAAATCATTTCAAATTCCAATCAAAAAATTCAAAGAACAATTTCAAAATCCAATTCTAATTTCAAAGTTCAATTTTAAATTCGAGCTCATATCGCAATTTCGATCTCGAGTTACAATAGTTTTTACTGCACAAAAAGCCAACCATAACACACGTAGTGGTTTCACATTTCGGCAAAAGTTACATTAAAAACGTTGCAACCAAATTTATTTAAAACATTGATATCACAATTTTACAACAACTTACGCTCCCAAAACTCTTCATGCTCAAACGGTGCAGACAGCCAACTACCAAATGAAAAACTAAAAACTTATGCGGTGCATGGTGACAAAGCGTTTTGATGTTGAGCAAATTTCAAGAACTTGTTCATAGTCTAGAAAAGTCGATTAGAATGGATGTCACTAGCTCAACTTTCCCAGTTGTATGTTTTCTTGTGATCTATTTAAATACCAGCTATATTCAAGGCACTTTAATCACACTACAAAAGGAACTGGAAATGTTTCGGAACTGCAGCGTAAACGTAGTAATGCACGATGTATACCATGCGGTAAGTAGCATAAATCTGTTAATAAAATGTTCTGCTAAAGGTTAATACTTTATCATGTATTCACAGAATGGAAGCTTAATAGGCGAAAAGTATGACTTGAAGCCTCTCAACTATCCAATTATACTATCCCGATATCAATACACTAAAAACATGGATCTGCATCAGATAGTCGGCGCGGTCGATCCAATGGAATGCGACAAAGTAAAAGCGTTTTCGTATCCAGAGAAAGGATTTAAGTTCCTCTCGCCCCCTCACCATAAAAGTCAGTGCTTTGTGCAAGTCTACATGGACCCAAACGGCTGCAAAACGTGGACTTAGAGCCTATATCAGCCAATGTTATACCATTGATAATCAAGTTGGAAAATACTGAGACGTCGCTACTATCCACGATATTTGATTACAGAGTTCAAACCGAAAAGTCAGTAGTTACCTTATCCTTGTTCAGAACTGGTCTTTACTTTGCTCGTGTTGAATTAGCGAAGCCCATTACTCATTACGAATCCTTGGATTACACAAAAACTTCTTTTTATTACACAGATTTATTTTGGCTGAGCAAAGTTCAGTTTGGAACTACCAATTGTGCACCAACAAAACTTGTCTTTGGCATCGAGTATTCTAAAAGCCTGCAGTCATATATTGCCAGCTATACATTAGTTATGAAATACCTGGATTTAAGACGTGATAGTAACAAGGTGCCAACGCCAATTTTTGACAAGTATGAACCGTTGGCAGGGATTCAAAAGGAAGATCTTGATTATCTGCGTGATAAACGCTCGCATGTAGTAATATCGTATATTCCATATCAGTCCATCAAGCACCAAATAAACAAAGTCGATTACCTTTTGGATTGTAGTATTAACGATGCTTACCTGCAGCAAGTGTTTGACAAACTGATATTTGGAAATGTCACACACGAAATATCTCCTTATGACCAATCTGGTTGGAGAGATGTCAATATGGTTTCCGATATAGTCATTCTCTCAGAGCCATATCAAGTCGGAGAAATTTCCTATAGCTCCAAGGAACACTTCGTATATTTCATCACTTGCGCTCCAATAAAGCGGCCCGGAGTTTTATCTCTAATAGGCTACATTTCAGCCTTTGACGTGACAACATGGTTGACATTACTACTTGGAGGACTCTTCAGTGGATTGTTGATGCACAAAATATTCGAAATCGACCCAAACTTGGCCCGTGTTGATTGGTTGGTAGTGGTATTTGCTTATGGTGTTCTTCTTGGACAAGATACACGGTATATTCACAAAGCAAGATTGATTGGAGGCACCTGGATTCTAGCTGCAGTTGTGATATCATTCTTTTACCAAGGGGAAAATATCAATCAGCTGACGGCACCGCTTAGTCCCAAAAAGTTGGAAACCTTTAGCGAGATGTTGAACGAAACTTTATCAATCTATTCTCCTATAAATTTAGACGAAAGCATTGCAGCACAAAGAAACGACTTTGGGGAAATGATGCAACGCAAAATAAAAGGCCTTCAACCAACTGATGCACCGCCCTTGTTTTACTACAAACTAACTCTGTTTGGAAAACTTTACTTCTTTAAAAACTCGAATCAAAATACGAATGACGTAGAGGAAAAAATAAAAATCGAAGTTACCGGTTCGGAAAACCCTGAAATTTCAATTGAAGAAACTTCAAAATGTGGAAAAAGTGTGTACGTTGATACCTGGGAAAATATTGTTAGAATAGAACACACATTTTTGTCTAAAGGAGTTAATAAGCAGGACATTGCAATAAGTACTCAACCATATGCTTTCATGTATGAGACTTGGCAATTTCTTTATCTTCAACAACCAGCAAGTTTTGTTTCCCAAAGAACAAAAATTCTTTTCCACTCTGGATTGGTTGGATTATGGAAGGGATGGGTTCAAAGGGTAAAAACATGGAAAGATATGTTAAAAAGCGGGAGAAATTCGACATCTAACGTAAAAGGGCTTTCAATAAAAGGCAATGTCGCTGTGATATTTTACATTCACTCGACCATGTTGCTGGGGGTGTGCTTAGTAGCGTTTTTGTTTGAGGTTCGCATCTACGTGGGTTTCCAAAGTATCAAAAGATGGTTTAAAAACATTAAAAACCTTTTTGAGTATCGTCCAAAGAACATATGCGAAAGGTTACACAAATTTTACACAAAGACGTTTCGAAAATTCACTATCAACGTAGAGGCTGGAGTGACGTAAAGTAAATCTACTCTAGTGGTTTGCCAAGATTTCTTCTGCAGCAAAACTAAAGAGTGTAAAATAATAGTAATAAAAAAGCAGTAACTTATACGCATCTACGCGTATATTTAATTCGAAATCTGTGTTTTTACTCAAATGTCGCAAACATGGTCCCTATTCCTGTGTAATGTATAAATATAATTTAATTAACGTATTGTTTTGCTTACATCAATTCAGATACTGGCTGTTTTCACTTACGTAAGTACATACAGGAGCCAATAAAATTTATTGCAACAATTTATAGTTATACTTTATAAGTAATTAATGCAACATTGAGGTATGCCGAAAAAATTCTGGAATAGCTTTATTGATTATTTATTTAAACTAGAAACTACATAATGAAATATGTGACTAGTGCTAATTAAAACTTCAGGTCTACATTTATCTATTCAAGCTTATCATAGAATTATCAGGTTTGGCTATAACTAGTTAAGAATTTATTCTTTAGATCAAGCAAAGTGCAGAATGACCAATGTTCTTAATTGCGTTTGATTGGGGCGCGCAGTTACTATTCTGAAAATACAGTAAATTACAACTCAACATATTGCAATATTTCGTTTGGACTTTTTTCATTTAATATATAATGTATAATGTACACACTTTAAAATATGTAGGACAAAATAAAACTGAAAGACACAAATAAAAAGTAAAAAAACCGCATTTACCGAACACAAATTATCGAAACTAAGATGTATGAAGCATAATTTGTAAACAGTTGGAACACACAGAACTTGTAAGCTTGCACATACAATTCAAGTTAACTTTTTGGACGTTAAATCAGAAAGAGGGTTGGCTGTGCTGTCGTTGAAATACCACAAAATATGTGTTATTAAAAAATATTTTAAAATGTTTTTTAAAAACGTTTTACACCGTGCATTTTTAATTTTGAGTCAGTAAGTATGAATTGTGAAATAAAAATTCAAATTTTGGAAATTCAATACGGTTCAATAGTAAACTTAAAATCCAAAGGCATCAGCATAAGCAGCTGGTCACAGACTGATTGAATAGTTCAGTTGCGGCTAGGCAGGCAAATTACAGCTGCCTTTAAGTGGGGCGGAAAGCTGCCCTACCTTTTCAGGCGGTTGATGGAGGTTTAGAGAAAAACTTTCACTCCCAGTCGAAAGAGAGTGCTGGAATTACCTTAAAAACTTAATATCAGCCTTTTTTTAAATTTCACCTATCCTGTCACATGTTGGAAATGTTGACAAATTTACAAGGCAGCTGCGGCTAGGTAGGCAGATTTAGCTACCTAGTAGCTAAATATAGCTACCAAAAAGGTAGCCAAATTCTGCTACCAGGTAGCTAAATTTAGCTACCTTGTAAATCCGTCAACATCAGCAGGATTGACGAAGTTTAAAAAATAGTTATAGTAAAGTTATCCACGCGTAATCTTCGGGCCACGCTGCTTTCGACTGCGGATGAACCAAACGTTTTATGGCCTAACATTTCCATCAACACGCATTCAAAATGGCACACAAGTGGTAGCAACATTTGTCGCTAGTCGTTTCCTATCCAACACCATGTTAAGGGTAGCAAAATTATAGCTACCGAGTAGCTAAATTTAGCCGTACCCTTTTGGTAGCCTATAGTTTATGCTACTACGCTGTAGCTAAATCTGCCTACCTAGCGCGCAACAGCCAGGCCAGCTAAATATAGCTACCAAAAACATTCCAGCCTAAACTTCGGCTGCCCGGCAGGCCTGTACGTTCTGCCTGGCCTAGCAGCAATTGTAGTTGGTAATTTTGGTAAAACAGTGGTATCGTTTTATGTTGCTGAAATACGCAACATGTTGCCAGGTAGGGGTAGTATGTATGACTTAAAGAATTAAATCTGAATTAAATATCACGATGACTACCAAGTTAAACATAAGTGAAAAGAGGTGTTGATGGATTCATAAGTATATTACATAACAGATTTGAAAATTGTCTAAAGACTGACTATTACCATATAAATTGCAAACAGAGGTTCAAAAGGCAGCAAAAGAGGCTTTAAAAACTGATACTCATTTGCAAGTTTTTGGTAAAAAAGTACATTTACATGTAAAAATGCTTTACAGAAACAAACGATGAGTTAAACTATGCTTTAAGTATATTCCACACGAAAGGGCCACGTCAAAGTTATTGGAAAAAGTATTTTAGCATAAATTGTTTTTGTATCACACCGATATACATTCAAAAGAATTATGTTTCACTAAATTTGAATTTAAATTCACGGAATTTATCAAGCTGATTAGCCTGCTAAATAAAAATTACTGTAGCCTACTACGCTAGCCTGTGGCATAAAAACGACATACTAAATAATTCAGGCATTTTCCATGTAATACCGTAAAAATATATATCTTATAGCAAGCATCAGATAAAGCTCACACGAGGAAATATATGAAAGAGGGACCAAAACTGGCCTTCAAGCAGCTAACATTAAATAAACGAGCCAAAAACTATTCAGTATGTCAAACTATTAAGTTGAAACTCCACCGTTTACTCTGAGGTTAGTTGAGCAGAAACGACCTAATTTCCTAAACACATCATTTCTTGTCTCTCATTTATAAAAGTAATTACACCAAGAAATGATGTTTCAAATCAAATTCATCTATCAGGCACGAAACTAATTAGATATAGGAAATTACTTTCAGTTAATTTGAAGCTGAATCTAGGGCACTGAAAATAAGCCCAAACCAGAAAACCAACAGACGGTATACGACATCAGTGTTGAACGATTGTAATACATTATCAAACCAAATATTAAGCCAAAACGAACCAATTTCCAAGAGAAAAATATAAAAAAGTAGTATATTGCTAGAGCTGTTATAACTACAAAACAAATTTCACCCCGTTGGTTTCTCAAATTCATAAAACGTTGTATCAATCGACTTTTTCCGCTTAGCAAGCAGTTTTAAATCTAATTTAAACCCATTTTTACAAAGGTTTGCCGGTTAACTTGCGTGGATCTTCAAGCAAAGGTTATTTTTTAAGGTTTAAGGTTTAGGTATAACAATTTGCAGTTTATGACGTCTTGATTTATTTATTAAAACAAGTTTTCTTTTCTTTCACATAAATAAACCTTTTCGCATCCAGTAAATTTACAAACCACACTAAAAGGGTAACCACTATAAATAGTTTCTTCTTTTTAACAACAATATAGATGGCATATCTTAAAAAAGCGATAACAGTACTTCTACTACTGTTAAATCATGCACTGGCTGAGACTGGTTTCTTACGCAGCAATAGAATAATGCTTCACAAGGAATTGGAAATGTTCAAGGATTGCAGCGTAAATCTTGCGCTAAACTATGTTCAACTTTCGGTATGAAATTCTAAACTGCATAACTCAGATTTCCACACACTAAGCGTAAAATTTGTTTGATTTAACAGGCAGACATGATTGAGGACTCATTTGAAATAGATCCACCAAAATTTCCGGTCGTACTTTCCCATGTTATTTACAAGCCTATAGATGTTTCTCGTAAACTGAAAAAAAGCATCATGAAGTGCGATAAATGGAACGTACTACCATCACCAGACCAGGTTTTTAAATTTAGGTTGCCACCTCATCAAAAAAGCCACTGTTTCGTGCAAGTCTATGTTGATCCGAAAGATTGCAAAACGTGGCATCCACAGGGTAGGTTAAGTCCCTCACTATTTCCACCTTCTTTCTCAATGTCGATAGTAGACTACCGAATCGACAATCCCGATGTAAGGCTCTATATTGCCAAAATTGGTGTATATTTTGTACATGTAGGACTAGTCAAACCCAAGTCATACCTGGACACCATAGATGTATTCGACACTATTTTATTTTTACCTCATACTTTGTGGGAATATAATTCACGAGTCAAATCATACATCATAAATGAAGTCACAAAATTTGAGTTTGGAATTAAATACATTCCTGATTCAAATGTGTACGTGACCAACTATACAATAGCAGTTACATGCCGGGAATACGATAGGGCACGTAAGATAGATGTTTGCGGTCGCCGCGTTTGTTACAAGGGGAAGTGCGGGAACCCAGTTTGTTACAAGGGAGACGCGTTTGACCCTATCTTGATATACAAAACGTACAAAACAACAGATTCTTTAACAGCAAAATATTTTCAAAATTTACGTAAAACGTGTTCGCAGCAACTATTGTTAGCATTTGACGGAATACTTAGTCCCTTTGACGTCAATAGTATCTATTATTATACGAATATGAAACAATTAGGCCGGGACTATATTGAAATCGAATATCTGTACCTTCCACAAATGTATCCAAATCTCACATACATCAACAACCGACTATCACATTTTGGATCAAAGGGCCATATCTATGATTGGTTCGGTGTAAGATTAAGCATTAACGCATTCACCGAGTTTGTATTTACATCTGAAAGATACGGTATAAGATTTGTAACATGTGCTTCAGCTGAAACTCCCGGGTTTCTCTCGCTTCTTGGTTATATTTCCGCATTTGATATAACCACGTGGCTATTATTATTTTCAATGGGCACATGGAGCGGTCTTTTCTTGCTAAGAATACTGCAAAGCAATCATCCAGGGTTTACAAATCAGTTAGCAATTGCATTTGTTTACCTCGTTCTACTTGGGCAGGGTAATCGATTTATACACGATGCTCGCTGGTTATGTGGCGCTTGGATTTTAGCCGGTGTTGTTATTTCCTTCTTTTATCAAGGTGATAATATTAACAAATTAACAGCCCCACTAAACCCCAATAAAATAGAGACTTTTGACGACATGTTAGAAGGAAATTTTACGATTTACTCAGACATTGATAGACAAGAGAGACATGCGTTTTATAACCTTTATAACAGTCTGAAACGTGTAAGAGGGGATGAAATTAACCCAGGTATGAACATTTTGGCATACATTGACCCCGCCTCTTTAACTCTTTTTGGAAAGTTGTTCCAAATGAAAAACTCAAAACAACGGGGCAAAGAAGGCTACAAAAATGTTATTGCAATGCTAGATCTGCCAAAAACCGCTGACGATGTATTTGCACCGGAAACTTTCGAAAGTGCTGCTAGAACTTTGACCAAGTGCAAAAGAGAGGTCTTTGTTGACAGTTTGGAGGAGATTCAAAGAATGCAATACAAACTTCTAGAAATGGGAATTATAAAAAATCTTACTTTGAGTAAAGACACTTACTGGTATCAATACAGAAACTGGTGCTTTACACCCACATCTTTCTCTGCCGAATATTTACTAGTGAGGGCAAGATCGCTCTTTCAAAGTGGTATTCCTGAATTGTGGGAAAGCTGGAAGCAACGATATCAAAACTGGAATAAAAACGTCTGGGAAGCAAGAAACGCCACAACCGAGGCAAATGCTTTGGCGCTAACTGATAACATCGTGGTTGTTTTTTACATTCACTTCAGTTTTCTGGGATTAGCATTGCTTTCCTTTTTAATTGAACACAAGGACGGACTACATCCTCGTAGTTGGAAATCTTGCTTTCAAAGCAATCTTGTTTGGTTTAAAAGATTGAATGCTAATTTACGACTGAGATTCACGTCTCAAACGATTTAAAAACTTATCATTTCTACACCACAAGCACGGGAAAGTACTAGCACAAATCCTAAATTCGTATTAGGAGGAATTTAGTTTTAAATTCGCAAGTCCCCTCTGAATGTTTGTAGTAGAATAGTTCCGGTGGTGTAGACCTATCTTTATGCAACCAAAAACTAACATAAATTACTTTGTAAATCACTTAAAATACAGCCAGAAAAATCTGTAACTATAGTTTGGTTTCTGTATCGGTATCACAAAAGCAAAGCAAAAGTGTTATACATCACCTAGCACTAGCATGCTTGCTATTCATATACTTTGAAACTTATAGTGAAAATTCTACTGTTGAATTAATAATAATAAACTTTTGTCTATGCTCACGCTATTATGTACGCATACTGTGGGCTGAGTGTCTGTCTGTAGATTTCAGCGCAATGTCAAATGCTGTATTTAAAATACTTTTCGTATTGCCTATATTAGGTTTGAAGCCTTGTGTGTGACTTAATTGAACACTGATACCAATTTTATTTCCAATGATCATTTTATTGGAATTATTTAACATATTTACAGCGTTTGAAGCATTTCTCTAAAATATTTTATTCATTATTCCTAATCCCTAAGGAAAAAATAATTACGTAAGGAGCCATCCATTTCAAAAGAAACGGTGTTATGGTGGGTGGGTTTTTACCAGGCGAGCGATACGGAGCGTGACGGGGGTGGGTACAGCTCGGCGTGACCGTTAGATAGGCCTTCATAAACTTGCAAAACTACTAATCAACCTCGTGTAATAAGTTATTCCACATTCGGTTTAAAATTTTTGATCGACACATATTTTACCGTAGTCCCAAATATCATGGGTTTTGGATGAGTTTTTAATGCATCAGGTGCTAGCTTAATAATCTGTAACGATGGGAAAATTGCATTTGAAATAGGAAAGTAATTCAGTTTTGTGCGTAGCGCAAATGCATTGGTTAGTTATAATAACTTTGAAGTATTTTAAGTTTTTGGACTGACAATGAAACCGGTTTACTTTATGTTATAAAACCCCTGTTAGATTTATACGGCTATGTTTATTTTGATTTTTCAGGTTGTACAATAGAAAGTTACAGCTATTTAGTAGTCGCTATTTGTAGTTAGGTTAGGCTATACTTAGGCTGTACTTAAGTAATAATGCTTCAATCAGTTGTAAGTCAATTATTCGTCTGAAGAGGTGCGAGATTTGTTTTATAACTCTTTTGTCAAATATCATGCATGTAAGATTTATATCAAACAAATATTTTGACTCATTACTCTCATTATATATGTATCATAATTTATTGTCAGCCTGATGATGCAATTTTGCTAACGCGAAACCGGTTGCAACTAATGAAGAGTTCAAATTTTAAGTTCCACTAACTGTATCAAATTTTATTACCATAATTACCTGCAGCTATTTGTCAAACATTTTGAAGGATGGATCCCTGGTTCTAAAATCTAGTGCGTCATACACGTGAAGACTTCTACTTCGGAATAAACAGAAACCATGTTTCTCAATCATTCTGTTTCATGACAATCGAAATTTTTTGTCTCGGGCTTATAATTTGATAACTATTGTAAGATACAGTTGATTCATCGAGATCATTCAAACATTGACAAGGTATTCATTGACATGTTTGTAATGATTTTGGTTTGGGTTTTAGATCCAAAACTGTACGTTGATGGAGTTCGTAGAGTAATATCTACTGGCAGAAGACAAGAAACGTTATTTTTATGACATTAGGCTCAATTTAAACGAGATAAGAAGAAAACTCGCCTAACATTGCGAAACGGAGCATCTTCCAAACACGCAGTGTTGACTTTGGAACTCCAAGGAAAGATGATGGGTTGCACTTGCATCGTTTAGAAATTCTACATAATCATCTCTGAAGAACTCAAGGGTTTGGCCTTACGGCGACGAATTTGATCAATATAGAGTGCGAGTATGATGGCTGGACCGAGCCAAAAAACATTGTTACACAAAACTTTTTGTTGATACCTAGAGAAATGCTGTACTGTTGGAACAGTGTCGCGAGAAATGGTGGAACGAAGACTGACACACACTATATGTGTGCCATGGATGCTGTTCAAGCTGTAATCTTTTTGATACCAACCCATCCTTGCTTCTGGTTCGTCAGAACCAGGAACCTCTTTCGCATTTAATCATGACAAGAAGCCGTACGTATGATAAAACGGATCTTTTGGGATCTGATGGGCAACGATTGGAGGCTGCGATTCTGATGAACCAAGACAAGTACATTCCAGTTGGAGCTGTTTCAAGGTGAATCATACCCAAGATCATTTCGTTGGTTCGCAACAATCAGTGCTTGCTGCAAGTTTCCATTTTGCATTCTGGGATACTCTGCAGACTTAACTTATCTCGCTGGAATATGCGAGTGCCTTGAGAACTGGTATGTGAATATTTTAAACCCAAGTTTTGAATTATTTTTAAAAATTTCAAAAACAAATTATCAATCTTTTTATTGAATTGGATTTTTTTCCTTATTGTTTTAATAGACTACTCTTCATCATCAACCCCGTACTTGTTACAGCTTTTGACAAGTACCGTGATGTTGAAACCCACAATCCGAAATTGGTACAGCTTATAAAAGGGCTTACTCCATTTTTTGATGATGTGGATTCTTACATAAGGACTGCTAAAGCTGTTGCTGTGCAAGAGTACCGACAGCAAAGAGATGATCTTGCTCAAATTCACAAGCAGCTAGGTACAATTGAAAAATTGAAGCACTTGTAATCAAATGACGAAGGCACTGTTATCTATTACACTGTCATCATTAAAACAAGGACGACTACTCAGTGGTGTGAGGATAAGCAGTCTTCAATCGATCGAGTCACTTTAATACGTGCGGTACGGAAATATTGTTTTACAATATAATTTTTAAATGACCTGAAAGCGTTCAAATCTCTTATTTTTTAAATGTTATAAACTTGTTTGTTACATTGCGGAAGCGGAATGTTGACTCTACAAAGTTGCCAAAGATCCGAGAGGATTACGTTGGACCCAATACTCACCGTGGAGCTAACATGTACTCTATTTGTGACTGTACAGATAATGAAAAACATGTTATGGTATCCATTATTGCTAGAATCCCTGTTGGAGATGCTACGCTTAACGATGCAAGGTGGTGCCAAAACCACCGTCTGCACAAGTTGGTGCTCACAATAGGCTGGTCAACCGTTGGCGACAATTTGAATTCACTCGTAAATTTCAAATGCTCACTGGTTTGGTCATCAAGGCTAATCAAATTGGTGACATGCAGTACACCAGTAATCTTTTACCAACCTCTGTTTAGATTGGTAAAAGATTACTGATTTTCATGTAAAAAAATTCCATTGCAGACTTGGAGCTCTAAGAATCCGACATGCTAGAGCGTTATTTTGGTGGTGACTTGTATTTACACGTAAAAAAGGTTTCCGAGTTTGAAACTGACGATTTGAAACTTGATATCGAGTGGGAAGCAGAGATTAAACAAGGAACGTGTTTACCTCTCTAGTCATATTTTTTATTTTGAATTAATAAGTTAGTACAAAGAAAGTTTTTACGTAAGTATTTACGCAAAGCTTTTACCAAAACCATCAATTTAATTGTTTTCTATCGCCTGAAAACACTAAAATAAGAAAAGAAAATTCTGGTGTGTCAGCTGCATCGGTCCCGGCATACATACCATTGTGTGTATATGCAATATGTGTTTATATACATTGGCTGTTATGCACAGCCGGGCTTCAACAGATTATTACAATGCTGGTTCCTTATCAATGGGACGATCAACTTTGTGATAAACCGCAGCACTGCGACGAACTCTTGTGTAAGAATATCAATGGTGTTATAATACACAATAAGTTTAACTGGTCTTGAAAGTATAGATAGAACATGCAAAAATTTAAACCCTTTTGAATGTAATAATTTTACTTTTACTTTTACGAAGGAACAAATACCCCCATCCCATATATTAAAGTAAACAATAATCCCACAACAAACTGGCCGTCATCGCCTTTCACATCACATCATCATATGCGTGTTTGTGATCAGATTGAGGGAGTTGGTAGGCATGTATTCGTGGTGGCCAACACTGGTTAAATCAATTACCTCAACTTCGTTCTTGGCGAATTCGGTTCCTCATTGTTGCTTATATCAATTGAACGGTTTACCGGCATTTCCGTGATTTCAAAAGTTGAATACATGTCAGCTTTAGTGAATTCAATTTTGTCATCAGCTGCAGGAGTACCCAATTCAGTTTCGATTTAGGATTATAAACAGTTGGCATTCATTATCCTTAAATCTCCTCACGGAATATGCAAATTTAATATAATGCAGTAAAAACAGAACAAATTGGTAATACTTACTATTAAATTATACCAGATCATTTAACAAAAACGGATAAACAAGGTTATTTACAGCTCAAGAAGTTTGAGTTCCGATTAGCATGCTAATGCAACGATGTCATTTGGTTCCCCAGAAGTTAGCTTTGTTTTTTTAATACCAACACAGCTTTTCAAGGTAACGAAATAAAATTGCGGACGTCAAAGTTACAGTTAATTCTTTACACAATTAAATGGATACAAATGAACGAGTCTAACCAATTATGTAACGATAATGATTGCCCGGATGTACTGTTTACTGCCAGTATCATAGACTCCGTCGAGGCAAGGTAAAAAATTCCACATAGCGGGGCAAGGAGGTAAAACACTGTACCTATCATGGTATTGAGATATATTTGAGGTGATTGTCACTGTTTGTTTTTTACTTTTCAAAATGAAATCTATAATACTTGATAAAACAATTAACCACAAAAATAAATTTACAAAACAAAGTTCGCTTTCTAGTCTTGGAAGTGAAATATGATAATTAAAAAAGGAATCTATCACAAAGGAAATGGTAAATATGAGCAGGATGTGGGTCCTGAGATATGTGAAATAAAGAAACCACACAGCATAAAAACAATATACAGAAATTTGATCAGGGCACGAGTCGGTGCATAATAATTATTGTGTTCCTGAAAACAGATGTCATTTTCACTTGTAGATTGTGATTTGATTTCACGTTTTAGTGTTCAACGAACAGAAATCCAGGAACCATTGAAGCAAATAAAGCTTTGCTGTTCTGTGTCAATAGATTTTTTAGTGTTCAACGTAAAAAAATCCAGGAGCCATTGAAGCAAATCAACCTTTAATACTACGTTTCATAAGGAATAAAAAACTGTTCAGTTGAAAAAGAGCTTCGTTTTGGAACCTGCCAAAATAGTAATGTTTAAACGCGGTGTCTGTGTCATAGTGTAAATATGTGCTTTTGAAAGAGCCAGTGTACCCGGAAACTGCGATGATAGGGTACGATTTACGCTAAAATGGATTAAATGACGTATCATTCGTTTGACATTTTAAAAGAACTGCCCATATCTTCAAAATTGGTCAATTACTGAAGCTGAAGGGAACACATTGTATGCTTGATTTTACTCGATTTTATTCGTTTACTTGATTTGTGTAAGTATTAGACCGCGCTTGCAGCATGTAATAAGACTGCATTCCAATCCAACTCATAAAAATTCCTTATGTACATCACACAATTTACAACTGTTAGGAATACCATTGTATTATGCATTATGTTCTGGAAAACACAATCTGTATAATAATACGAAACATTTACTTTGTGTGTTCCACGATCGCTATAGCTTCACCCAATTGGAGCACACCTTTGCCAACGTAGACCTTTCGTTTTGCATGGATTATTTGTATGGGATTGTTGAAAGAAACTGAACCAATTCACCCTGGTGACAACCGCCACCTTAACAGGAAACCCGTTACAGGCTACTAGGTATGATATCAAACATTTAAATGTTACTAAACGTTAACGTATAGAAATAAATTTGTCTTATTGTACTGTTTTGTAGGCTACAAATGTAATGTATGAGACCTCCCGTATAATGTGGTTACTTATCCGTACACCCTTTCTACCGGAAATGCATCAACAGTGGATGGAGAAATAAGGCGAGCTTTCAATGTGTTTGAACTTTACATGGAAGAATATAACCCATCCTGACATTGTCATATACTTCCGCAAACTTTGTTTGGGAAAGGTGATTTTGTCGGAATTGTAAGTAGCTCGTTTAATTTTTTGATTATGTTTGCGTAAATATATGCAGATTATGGTAAATATTGAGAATTACTGTCTGCTTGTTTATACAGATGAGAGCGGTTGTACCACATAAGCTAACTATGTATGTCCATGTATATGATGCTAATACGTACCCAAAATACGATAAACCACCCATAAGATACGAAAATATCATGCTCTTGTTTTTTATTTGTTTCTTTATGGGTAAATGACTAAAATGACTAAGCGCTTCCGTAATTTAGCTTGTGCATTTGAGTGCAAGAGGATGTTTTCAATACATGCAGATAAAGTCAGACAAGACATTGATGGTGAGAGGAAGGCCAGCGAGGCAACTAGGGTATGATGAAGATGATGTAGTATGCATGCAAATGATAACTTGTTCAAATTGAATCTATGTTTAAGCTTTATTAACAAAGAGTCAAAACTATTGTAACCAAATACTTCATATTTGAACTACTATATCAGTATTTTTATTTGTAAAAAGTGCCCTTAATGCATAAAACAATACAATATTCAAAAATGCCTCCTTGCTACAAATGGTACTAATGTGACTCACTTACATGCCGTCGGAGTTTCCTGTTTTTTGCAATCAGTCTCATCCGGATTTGATTTCCTAGGATTAATGTTTTCCAATATTTTTTATAGCACCTTTAAATTCTCTCGACATATATTAAAGCTCATTTTTTCTCCAACAACATGTCGTGCACATTCCATTGAAAGTTTATAATCTGCTCGCTCTCATAGATTTTCTCTCGGTGTTTTGCCGAGATCTCAGCCAGTTCTGCATGCCACTCCTCTGGCGCATTTCGAATTACTTCCCCCTCCACAACAACAAATTGTATTGGTGTAGAAAACTCCGACCTACACACGACGCGATGATTGTTAGATGTCAACCTTGTGGCACTGAATAAAGGTTCTACGTCTTCACCTCAAAACACATCCCCTAACCAATTACAAACAAATGGTGCAGTTATTGTTATACTGAATGGCTTTTGTATTTAACTTTTGTCCTCGGTAACGGACAATCAAGAAATAAACTGACATCATTTAGGAGAAAAGGATACAACGAAAATGAAAAAATCAACTCCATAAGTACATCGCAGCATACGAATTCTAGCTGACCCACATACAATATGGTTATCCGAGAACCAAGAGGAATAAGAAAATCGCATAATGGGGAAACACTGGTTTTAGGATTAATAAGCAACTCCTTATAATTCGCAAAATTGCTCACGTGTAGCATCATTTGCTAAGCGGTTGAATTAATTTTTCAGTTCTACAAATTGACGAAGTTTGATAGCTTTTTTACTCTTCAACTTGCATTTGTACTAATCATGTATCTATTTTGAGTATTTGTTATATGATATGGTATGAATTGCAAAAAATAAATCCAGTGCATATGTTTGACTCCAGTATTAGATCTTTCTTAAATTATCTGTATGAATGTAGCTACAGCACCGAACCCTGGTAGAAAGTTGCGGCCATACGAAATTCCTGAACGTAGTGGGACTACGACCTGGACCCTTTCATTTTTAAAAACAGCTTTTATATAGCGAATAATTTTATAACCTGAGATACGTTGAGGTTCATGCTTATGCCTTTGCTTTGCGATTAAATGTCCACAATAATCAACACGTTCCACGTTATACAGTTTAAATTATTACAGTCTAGTGCTTGTTGGCTTATTGGACCTGTGGCTTTTATGGTTGTCAGAGATCATTGGCAACCTTATCAGTACAAAATAAAATTAACTCTGAAGCCGAATTAAAGAAATGGGCAGCGATCGTCAAGTTGGTGTCATTTTCATATTAATATTCTGATGAAGTTTTTTTGCTACGAGGTACCCCGTAGGTAAAGCTGTACCAGTCATCCAGACACGTTTGGTTACAGAATGGCTATTTCAGCTAAGGGGTACCTTGTAGCCGGGCGTTAAAACGTGGGCTTGTATCTTGCAAAAAACGAAAACAAGCAAACATCAAGGCGTACCACGTAGCGAAAAAACTTCAGAAGAATATTAATATGAAAATCACACCAAATTGACGATCGCTGCCCATTTCTTTAATTCTACATAAAAAAAGATTATAAATGTTTTCTGGGAACGGATTCGGAATCCTCACAATATTGTTGACCAGACTCAGTATTTAAAGTCATATTACAAAGTTAAATCATTTCGCCACCATTTAAGCCTATGAGCCAAACTGCTCAGCTCTGCGACAATGTGCCATGTGAAGAAGAAAACTGTCATCAGAAGTTTGAAAGCCAGCTCGAGCTCAACTCCCATTTGAAAGAGCACACTCTAGAGCTCAGTTTTTGCAGAGTTTGTGGATGGGGATTTATTGACTTGAACTTATTACGACTTCACGAACGAATGGTTTGAAATAAATAAAACCATCGAGACATTTATGCTTCATTTATCAGGAAAAAAATTTAATTGAGTAATTGGCATCAATTCAATTTATGAATTTGTTGTGCAAAACAGGTATGTTTGCAAATTTACCTTAAGTGTAAAAATGCTAGACTAAACAATTTTGAGTTTTTAGAGAAACTACGTGTTCGATGGAATGCAGTAAATATTTTCGCTCTTACAAGGAAGAGTCCTGATCTGAAGTCTGAACCAAGAGACGTCATTTCCCGTTTCTAGGGTAAAAAAGTAAGCTGAAAACAATGGTGGCTTCAGTGTTCTGTAATACTAAGTTTTGTCATAGGCAACAGACCCCTACCACAAAGGATTTGGTCTAACAGTACAATGCACAATCATCCTCGTTTCAAACCAGGGAATTTTGGTAACCGTTTCGGTTTTTGCAAGAGTCTACGACTCATAAACGGTTCGCATATTATTAAGTGGTGCAGCCGCTTTATAAGAATCACTTTGTCTTTCACGAACTTTTACGTTACCCGATCGTAATTTAGGTTTATTTCTCTTACGTTGTAACAAAATCCCACTATGCCCCATTACCAACCGCGCAACTTAAAA
>LJIJ01002627.1:0-25137 GCA_001718145.1 Orchesella cincta
TAGAAAGGAGTGGTGGGCTTTCTAAGACAGTTTCATTCCACACTCCAAGAAAACCTGCAGGGTGCTGAGCAAAAAGATGTGGATTTGTTCCAGAGAAAAATACGTTTGTTGAAGCACTTCTAACTCAAGATGACAATGGAGTATATAGCCAAGTTTGGTTTGTTCGAGATGCCCCCCAATGCGGAACTTTAAGTGAAATACCTTATTATACACAGCTGCGAAGGAAACTTGTTGAGTTGTATACAAACAACCTAATTTATTCTCCAACTGCTTCTACCGATTTTGGGATCACTTTGAGGGATAAAACGCTGCGTAGAATTAGGAGCTAATTCGTTCCGCAATTGTTGGATGAATACGGCAACAGAGCCAAAGAAGCTATTGATGGGCTTTTTGACAAGTATCATGATGAGTTTGAGGGACACTATAACACAGAAGACGGATTACAGGGTGCCCTACTTAAGTTGTGAAGAAGTGAACAACGTTTTTCATAACATTTCCTCGATGTCGGCTGAGTCTTACCTACTTTCGGACGGTATGAAAAAGTTATTTCTTATAATGGATATTGACCTTCCTGAAGAACATTTAAATGAAACGGAAAAGATAGAAAAAGTACTTAGATTCTATGAAAAGGTGATGCTGACTACAGTTTTAAGACCATATTTTGCCCCCCCGTTTCACGAGCTTCAAACTAAAGTTCGAGTCTGGAGGAAAGAAACGTTTATCATCATCAGAAGTACATCGATTCCAAAAATCCTCTCTAAAATGAAGAGTAGCACAGAGCAAGCCTTAAAAACCGTCTTGGATCGTTTTAAAACTGAGTTTGAAACCAAATTTGATAGTGAAAGCGACAGCAAGGGTGCATTAATCAGATTGACTAAGATAGTTACAAATCTCCATAACTTTACATCCATTCCAAACCAAGGTCCGCCCATATTTTCCCAAGAAATCACAAAACTCTCTGAAACCATTGGAAATTCTCTTTCTACTTCTTTTATAAACGAAACTATGGAACGCGAAAGCTTGCTGCAATTCTATGAAAGCGTGACAGAGAGTCCAGTTTCATATCCCTCTCTGACGACTTTCCTCATCGCTGCTCGTAACAAAGTTAGTGAAATTAAGGAAAAGGCAGTGTTCAAAATAGTAAGCGACTACCTTCCTCAACTACGAGCAGAGTACAACAACAGAACGCAACAAGTTATTGGGGGACCCTTAATCAACTATAATCATTCCTTTCAAGGAGACTACAACAAGAATGACAGATTACGAGAATCTCTATTAAAGTTGAATACTGCTGACAACATCCTTTCATCAATGCGGAGTCCCTTCTACACCTTTCACAGGGGAATAGTGAGCTTGTTTCTTGCATTGGAAAATGAGGTACCAAAAACCAAGGATTGGCAGAATAAAAGTATTGAAATTGAATAATGTTTACCATAAACTTTCCTCCATGCAGAATGAATCCAACACATTTCCAGACGTTCATCATGAAGAGATGTTCATTAAACCGATTGAAATGCGAGCGGCGCTAAATACCTGTATTTTTGCCTTACGTTCGTGTTGTGCTTACGGTGTTCCGCAAGAATTTTGTCACGGGTTTCACGGTGCTGAGCTGAAAAATGAATTCGGAAATTTCGAATTGGTCTGATTTTCTCTGTTCTCGAAAACCAAAGAGATCTTCATTTAAATCGATTGAAATGCGAGCGGCACTAAATACCTGCATTTTAAACTTAAGTTCGGGTTGTGCTTACCGTGTTCCGCAAGAATTTTATCACGGGTTTCACGGTGCTGAGCTGAAAAATGAATTTGAAAATTTCGAATTGGCCAGATTTTCTCTGTTAATGAAAACTAAAGAGATGTTCATTTAAACCCATTGAAATGCGAGCGGCGCTAAATAACTGTATTTTTGCCTTACGTTCGTGTTGTTCCTACGGTGTTCTGCAGGAATATTATCACGGGCATCACGGTGCTGAGCTGAAAAATGAACTTGGAAATTTCGAATTGCCCAGATTTTCTCTGTTCATAAAAACTGAGATGTTCATGAGATGTTCATTTAAATCGATTGAAATGGGAGCGAAACTAAATACCTGCATTTTAAACTTAGGTTCAGGTAGTGCTTACCGTGTTTCGCAAGAATGTAATCAGATATTTCACGGTGCTGTGCTGAAAAATGAACTTCGAATTGCCCAGATTTTCTCTGTTCATGAAATCTAAAGAGATGTTCATTAAAATCGATTTAAAAGCGAGCGGCACTAAATACCTGCAGTTTAAACTTAAAATTAAGTGTTATTTTAAAGCATAATTCCGTACTTGCAAACGATGTGACGTGACCGAGTGCTCAGTTTTGATATTTTTTGCAGTAAGAAGCTTGTTTCCTGTCACCCCAATTCCATTTACCTGATATTTTGCCCATTATGCTTTTGCAGAGTACAGCCTCTGAAGGATTTGAAACCAGAGTAAGAGTTTTGTTCATTAGATTTTACAACCGGCAATTTTGAGTGACGCGAGTGCCCAGTTTTTAATTTATTTGCAATATTTCGATTGTTTTCTATCACCCGAACTCCATTTACTGAATTTTTATGCTTTTGCAGAGTAGCTTTGATGGATTTGAACTAAACCAGACAGAGTAAGAGTTTTGTTTCATTAGATTTCTCTACCTACAGCCAATGAGGTGACCGAGTGCCCAGTTTTGAATTTATTTACAATATTTAGATTGTTTTCTATCACCCGAATTCCATTTACTTGGAATTTTCCACGGAATGCTTTTGCAGAGTAGCTTTGATGGATTTGAACTAAACCGGACAGAGTGAGAGTTTTGTTTCATTAGATTTCTCTACCTACAGCCAATTAAGGTGACCGAGTGCCCAGTTTTGAATTATTTACAATATTTAGATTGTTTTCTATACCGAATTCCATTTACTTGGAATTTTCCACGGAATGCTTTTGCAGAGTAGCTTTGATGGATTTGAACTAAACCGGACAGAGTAAGAGTTTTGTTTCATTAGATTTCTCTACCTACAGCCAATTAGGTGACCGAGTGCCCCAGTTTTGATTTATTTACAATATTTAGATTGTTTTCTATCACCGAATTCCATTAGAATTTTACGGAATGCTTTTGCAGAGTAGCTTTGATGGATTTGAACTAAACCAGACAGAGTAAGAGTTTTGTTTCATTAGATTTCTTACCTACAGCCAATTAGGGTGACCGAGTGCCCAGTTTTGATTTTATTTACAATATTTAGATTGTTTTCTATTACCTGAATTCCATTTACTTGAAATTTTCCACGGAATGCTTTTTGCAGAGTAGCTTTGATGGATTTGAACTTAACCGGACAGATTAAGAGTTTTGTTTCATTAGATTTTCCTACCTACAGCCAATTTAGGGTGACCGAGTGCCCAGTTTTGATTTTATTTACAATATTTAGATTGTTTTCTATCACCCGAACTCCATTTACTTGAAATTTTCCACGGAATGCTTTTGCAGAGTAGCTTTAATTACTTTACTTTACTTAAGGAGTTACTTTAGATTTCCCTACCTACAGCCAATTAAGGGTGACCGAGTGCCCAGTTTTGATTTTATTTACAATATTTAGATTGTTTTCTATTACCCGACCTCCATTTAACTGAAATTTTCCACGGAATGGTTTTGCAGAGTAGCTTTGATGGATTTGAACTAAACCAGACAGAGTAAGAGTTTTGTTACATTAGATTTCCCTACCTACAGCCAATTTAGGGTGACCGAGTGCCCAGTTTTGATTTTATTTACAATATTTAGATTGTTTTCTATCACCCGAACTCCATTTACTTGAAATTTTCCACGGGATGGTTTTGCAGAGTAGCTTTGATGGATTTGAACTAAACCAGACAGAGTAAGAGTTTTGTTTCATTAGATTTCTCTACCTACAGCCAATTAGGGTGACCGAGTGCCCAGTTTTGATTTTATTTACAATATTTAGATTGTTTTCTATTACCCGACCTCCATTTACCTGAAATTTTCCACGGAATGCTTTTGCAGAGTAGCTTTGATGGATTTGAACTAAACCAGACAGAGTAAGAGTTTTTTTCATTAGATTTTCCTACCTACAACCAATTAAGGGTGACCGAGTGCCCAGTTTTGATTTTATTTTATTTACAATATTTAGATTGTTTTCTATTACCCGACCTCCATTTACCTGAAATTTTCCACGGAATGGTTTTGCAGAGTAGCTTTGATGGATTTGAACTAAACCAGACAGAGTAAGAGTTTTGTTTCATTAGATTTCTGTACCTACAACCAATTAAGGGTGACCGAGTGCCCAGTTTTGATTTTATTTACAATATTTTTTTTATTACCGAACTCCATTTACTGAAATTTTCCACGGAATGGTTTTGCAGAGTAGCTTTGATGGATTTGAACTAAACCAGACAGAGTAAGAGTTTTGTTTCATTAGATTTCTGTACCTACAACCAATTAAGGGTGACCGAGTGCCCAGTTTTGATTTTATTTACAATATTTAGATTGTTTTCTATTACCCGATCTCCATTTACCTGAAATTTTCCACGGAATGGTTTTGCAGAGTAGCTTTGATGGATTTGAACTAAACCAGACAGAGTAAGAGTTTTGTTTCATTAGATTTCCCTACCTACAGCCAATTAAGGGTGACCGAGTGCCCAGTTTTGATTTTATTTACAATATTTAGATTGTTTTCTATCACCCGAATTCCATTTACTTGGAATTTTTTACGGAATGCTTTTGCAGAGTAGCTTTGATGGATTTGAACTTAACCGGACAGATTAAGAGTTTTGTTTCATTAGATTTTCCTACCTACAGCCAATTAAGGGTGACCGAGGGCCGAGTTTTGATTTTATTTACAATATTTAGATTGTTTTCTATTACCCGACCTCCATTTACCTGAAATTTTCCACGGAATGGTTTGCAGAGTAGCTTTGATGGATTTGAACTAAACCAGACAGTAAGAGTTTTGTTTCATTAGATTTCTACCTACAGCCAATTTAGGGTGACCGAGTGCCCAGTTTTGATTTTATTTACAATATTTAGATTGTTTTCTATTACCCCTCCATTTACCTGAAATTTTTCCAGGAATGTTTTGCAGAGTAGCTTTGATGGATTTGAACTAAACCAGACAGAGTAAGAGTTTTGTTTCATTAGATTTCCCTACCTACAGCCAATTTAGGGTGACCGAGTGCCCAGTTTTGATTTTATTTACAATATTTAGATTTTTTCTATTACTTGAACTCCATTTACTTGAAATTTTCCACGGAATGGTTTTGCAGAGTAGCTTTGATGGATTTGAACTAAACCAGACAGAGTAAGAGTTTTGTTTCATTAGATTTCTACCTACACCAATTAGGGGTGACCGAGTGCCCAGAATTTATTACAATATTTAGATTGTTTTCTATTACTCGAACTCCATTTACCTGAAATTTTCCACGGAATGGTTTTGCAGAGTAGCTTTGATGGATTTGAACTAAACCAGACAGAGTAAGAGTTTTGTTTCATTAGATTTCCCTACCTACAGCCAATGTTAGGTGACCGAGTGCCCAGTTTTTGATTTTATTTACAATATTTAGATTGTTTTCTATACCCGAACTCCATTTACTTGAAATTTTCCACGGAATGGTTTTGCAGAGTAGCTTTGATGGATTTGAACTAAACCAGACAGAGTAAGAGTTTTGTTACTTTAGATTTCCCTACCTACAACCAATTAAGGGTGACCGAGTGCCGAGTTTTGATTTTATTTACAATATTTAGATTGTTTTTCTATTACCCGACCTCCATTTACTGAAATTTTCCCGGAATGGTTTGCAGAGTAGCTTAGATGGATTTGAACTAAACAGACAAAGTAGGAGTTTTGTTTCATTAGATTTCTCTACCTACAGCCAATTTAGGGTGACCGAGTGCCCAGTTTTGATTTATTTACAATATTTAGATTGTTTTCTATTACCGACCTCATTTACCTGAAATTTTCCACGGAATGTTTGCAGAGTAGCTTTGATGGATTTGACTAAACCAGACAGAGTAAGAGTTTTTTTCATTAGATTTCCTACCTACAGCCAATTTAGGGTGACGAGTGCCCAGTTTTGATTTTATTTACAATATTTAGATTGTTTCTATTACCGACCTCCATTTACCTGAAATTTTCCACAGAATGGTTATGCAGAGTAGCTTTGATGGATTTGAACTAAACCAGACAGAGTAAGAGTTTTCTTTCATTAGATTTTCTGTACCTACAGCCAATTAGGGTGACCGAGTGCCCAGTTTTGATTTTATTTACAATATTTAGATTGTTTTCTTCCCGAACTCCATTTACTTGAAATTTTTCCACGGAATGTTTTGCAGAGTAGCTTTGATGGATTTGAACTAAACCAGACAGAGTAAGAGTTTTGTTTCATTAGATTTCTGTACCTACAACCAATTAAGGGTGACCGAGTGCCCAGTTTTGATTTGATTTTATTTACAATATTTAGATTGTTTTCTATTACTTGAACTCCATTTACTTGAATTTTTCCACGGAATGGTTTTGCAGAGTAGCTTTGATGGATTTGAACTAAACCAGACAAAGTAAGAGTTTGTTTCATTAGATTTCCCTACCTACAGCCAATTAGGGTGACCGAGTGCCCAGTTTTGATTTTATTTACAATATTTAGATTGTTTTCTATTACGACCTCCATTTACTGAAATTTTCCACGGAATGGTTTTTGCAGAGTAGCTTTGATGGATTTGAACTAAACCAGACAGAGTAAGAGTTTTGTTTCATTAGATTTCTCTACCTACAGCCAATTTAGGGTGACCGAGTGCCCAGTTTTGATTTTATTTACAATATTTAGATTGTTTTCTATTACCCGACCTCCATTTACCTGAAATTTTCCACAGAATGGTTATGCAGAGTAGCTTTGATGGATTTGAACTAAACCAGACAGAGTAAGAGTTTTGTTTCATTAGATTTCTGTACCTACAACCAATTGAGGGTGACCGAGTGCCCAGTTTTGATTTTATTTACAATATTTAGATTGTTTTCTATTACTTGAACTCCATTTACTTGAATTTTTCCACGGAATGGTTTTGCAGAGTAGCTTTGATGGATTTGAACTAAACCAGACAGAGTAAGAGTTTTGTTTCATTAGATTTCTGTACCTACAACCAATTAAGGGTGACCGAGTGCCCAGTTTTGATTTTATTTACAATATTTAGATTGTTTTCTATTACAACTCCATTTACTAGAATTTTTCACGGAATGCTTTTGCAGAGTAGCTTTGATGATTTGAACTAAACCAGACAGAGTAAGAGTTTTTTCCATTAGATTTCCCTACCTACAGCCAATTTAGGGTGACCGAGTGCCCAGTTTTGATTTTATTTACAATATTTAGATTGTTTTCTATTACCCGACCTCCATTTACCTGAAATTTTCCACAGAATGGTTATGCAGAGTAGCTTTGATGGATTTGAACTAAACCAGAAAATGCGTAAGAGTTTTGTTTTTCATTAGATTTCCCTACCACGCAACGCTCCAAAAGAATGCACGGGAGGGACATGCACAAAGAAGCCATCACTGAAGAACACCACTTCATCGGTAGGTGGTTCTTGATGCACCGAAGGACTTGCTGATCGTGGTAGTAATGATGAAGGCAAGCGCGAGACGAAGGATGGATAACTACAGCGCCGAAGCCAGAACGGGCGGAACATTCTGCACTCAAGGAACATTGCAAGAAGAAGGAGGACTGCGACGACCTCAAATGATGAGGACCTATGGTTTGCAAGGATGGAGGTGCTGAACACATGGATTTCGAGTTGTGACCCGCCAGGAAAGCCCGGCTCACTACTTTTACAAGACCAAACTATACGCTAAAGACACTCAGCAGGAAGTCCAAACCATAGACGATGAGTGTTTCTTCAATAAACACTATTGCAAATGTCCTGATCCATCACCCGTTTCAAGAAGAACTTGGCATGCGTCGTATCACCAGTTAAAGAAAAGTGACTAGTCTTGACGACGACAAGGCTATTATTATGAAAACGATCATCTCCGATTTTGGAATGCTACGTTTGTGCACGTTTTAACGGTCAACAGTGCAAAGGCTCTTATATCACCAAGATTAAGGAGAAGGACTTTTGAGTATGCCAATGTACCGTCAATACGATCAACGGAGCTTAAGTATTCTGCTGAATCATCGAGCTGACCGTCTTATATGTCAGCTATGGGCTAGCCTTTGGGAATAGGTAAACTACGCGATACTAGCCATTGCTATCTTCTAATCCTCGTCGATGGAAGATGGAACCATTAAGACGTACCTGAAGGATCCTCTCCCACTTTTTTCAATGTAAGGTAGATCATTACTAACGAAATATGTCAATATCTAGATATTCCTAGGATAATGTAGTTGGTTGCAAACGCCTTCGATTGTTCGTTTGTGTGCGATTATGACCTCCTCCATATTATTTTGTGTACCCATATTTTGTATTGTACAATCATGTTTGTTTATATGTATGATACTATTGTTTGTTACACATACTATGTATGTGTGTTTGTTTTTGTTCTTTTTGAATAAAGCACGTGTTAAACTTATATTTTCTCTGTGCATGTGCATTTTGTATACACCAGTTGCATTTTTACGACGCATAGATACAACCCAATACCTTAGCATGCAAAAAGATTTCATAAAGTAAGAGATACCTTAGAATGCATAACGATACCTTTTAACCTTAGCCATGAATTGGGAAGCATATTCCCATTTAATTACGCTTTTATGTTGTATGGGAAGAATATTACCGTCATTTAACGTAACAAATTTGGTTATGGAGAACATATTTACCATGCAAAAAATCTTTGTATTTTGGCATGGGAATCATTTTACCATTTCTTCAAACAGGTTTCCTTGGATGGGAAGCATTTTCCCATACATATTCGAAATCATAGTCAAAGCATTCCCGTGGCAAGGAAAAATACTGTGCAAACATTTATACTGCTATTTTTATTTTTGATCTACTTCAAAATGTCAAGTAAAGCGTGCCCGGTTTGATGACACAGCAGTGAAAGCGACAAAAAAGTTTCCAATCCGGTTCACAATCATCTCCTTCGAGCTCTCAGTCATCAAATTCGTCCTGTAGTTACGGATTTTACGACGATGATAGGGGTCTCCAGCCCGGAGTCCTTCAAGTTGGAGCGACGCAGAGGCAATCCATTCTGAAAATAATCTCCTGGAAGAGGATTTCCAGCATTACATAATAGGGGATGAAAGCGAGGTTTTGCAGGATAGTTTTGTACCAAATCAATCACTAGATGGTATTTACTCATTTTACCTGCACAAAAGAGCCTAATCAAATTTTACGGAAATAAGTGAAACATTTGGATCAATTATGGTTTTTAGAGCAAGAGTCCCTTCACCCTTCGACGGATCAATCTACACCCATACCCATGCCTTCAAGCAGGAGAGTTACGAAAGAATTGTATGAGTGGATTGAAGATGGCAATGAAGTGTTACGACAGGGATTTTGACGCCTCCACAGAAGCTGGATGGACTGTGCCTATCGATGCCAACCTGTCTGATTTGATTGCTGGAAACTGCCTTTTTTTCTGATGCCCTTGAGAAGATTGTGCATGAGACGAATCAGTACGCTAACTTCGTAATGGAAAAAGGCCAAACTCACAAGAAGAATGACAAAGTGGAGACAAGTTACTAGTGATGAAATGCTGCGATACTTGTCGGTGCGAATCATAATGGGAATCGACAAAAAGCCAGAGATGGTTCATTATTGGTCAAAGGATTCTATGCTGAAGTCTGCGATTGTCCCTCAGATCATGTCATCAAATCGTTTCTTTGAAATCCAGCAATATCTCCTTTTAGAGCATCACAGCAAGTTCGGCAGCTGTGGGACCTAGTCATGAATGGTTTCAAGACCTTATTGATTCCTTACGGAAATTTAAGTGTAGACGAGAGTCTTGTCAAATGGAAAGGCCGACTGTGTTTCAAGCAGTATATTCCTTCAAAGCGAAACAGATTTGGGATAAAGACTTTCTCAGTCGTGGACCAAAAGACTGGATTCATCTTGGATTCATCAGTTTATGTGGGGAAGATGTAAACGATAAGAAAAAAGGAGAAAAGTGTATATGGAGCTGGGGACAAGTCATCCTAGAACTGTGCAGCCCTTATCTTAACGAGCATCGTACCATATTTTGTGACAATTTCTTTTCTTCCCCTGTTTTGGCAAAGGAGCTTTGGGACAAAACACATATATATGTGCAACTTTGAGGGGAAATAGAAAAAACATCCCCAGAATTCCTAACCCTTTAAGAAGGTGACACTGTTGCGTATCGGATGAAGCAAAATGAAGCCGTTATGGTAGAATATTGGAGAGATAAAAGGGTGGTGAAAATGGTGGCTCTGGATTTTCTCATGAAATAATAGCGTCGGAAAGTCGTCGAGGGATTCAAAAACAGAAGCCAAGAACAGTGGTGGAATACAATGCAAATGCTGGTGGAATCGACTCTTCTGATATGATGATGCATATATATGACCCGGAAGAAAATGCCTAAAATGGTACTTGTATATTTATACACATTAACTTTGCAGTTTTAGATTAGTTTCATTAAAACACTCCTTTTGATTTGCTAATTAGGCCTGTTAAAGTGTTCTTTCGGGTGATTGAGATGACACTTTTTAACGCGTACGTTATGTTCAAATCAGTACATCCGGGTGTGAGTTATCTGGACTTCCGAATGAAATTAGTTCGACAAATCATTGAATCTACTGGAGGTTTTAATGAGTCCAGACCCCGTGCAGTAGTCGCACCCATCAGTTCTACTGCTAGACTCAATGAAAGGCATTTCCCCTCTCAGAGAGAAAAGATATTCAGACGATGCGTTGTTTGTACGAAGAAAAGCCAAGATAAACGAAGTCGTGTATTTTGTTCTAAATGCGACGTTACTCTTTGCACAGCTCCTTGTTTTGAGATATACCACACAAAAGAAAATTACTAGCTATGTTCATGTTTGCAGATACTGTGTTCTAACTACTTTAAGAATTTAATTGCGTGTTTGTTATCTTTTTTGAGTCAGTAAACGTATTTTTACTTTACAAAACCCACGCACCTATGCATTTTCTAACACCGTACAATCATCAAATTGTCAGACCAGGGCAAGTGTACATACATATTCCTGCATAAGTTGTCATACGATACCAGGGCTTCAGTATGATACTCAATTAGCATTACCGTGGCTATGCATGAAATACTTATGATGTTCATTGCGAAGCAACCTTTGAAGAAGTGTACGACCTTTTACATTGCTACCGTTAAAAAATATTTCCCCCCAATTCATGTAAAAGGGTTAAGGGTGCTTTTAAATTAATTCAATTCATGGTAGTTTCATTGAATATACGATGACTAGACCGTCGAATGTATTTTTCATAAATATTTTTTTAAAGACATGAAGTGCAAATTAATAAAGTGCATTTTGAATTTAGCAAATATTATAATCTTTATAGTCATTAAATGATGTCATAACGACATCTTATTCGATACTCGACTGTCACTGTACTCATTTTGCAAGAAAGGTACGGAATACGTGATTATGGAAAGAAGGCAAAAAGTCAAAAGCATTTTTACAAATCGTATATGAACTTAACAAAGCCGAAGCAACAACACTCGTTATTGTTTCTACACTTTAAAAAGTCATAACGGTAAGTTATATACAACATTGTTATGTTATCACCGAAGCATACAAGGTAAGCAAATAAACTATTCCATTCCATCAACCATTTATTAGGCCATTTTGCGATACACATAAGTTATACTCCAGAACAAGTCGGGACAGTTTTTAACCTTTAAAAATTAAGCAAGCAGCTTCCACTTCAAACTTCATTAGCTGAAACCCTTGTCAACTAGCTCGTGCTCATAACTTGTTTGATTTAGTAATGGAAATTATCGTGTAATATTTATGGAGGAAATTACGAAAGCAAAAATGTAACCATTTGTAGATAATGCTGGTCACATACACCATCCTAGTTTGAAAGCTGCTCTGAGAGTAGTATAATATTGAAATGAAGGAAAATAATGTAAACAGAGCAATAATCATTTTATAAGCAGTATTTTTTATTTTCCAATTATGGGGTAACTTAACACAGCTATCATAAAGAGCAAATGAAACCTGAAAACTTCCCAATAGAAGCATAAAACCATTGATTTGGCCATTTAGTTGAGATTAATGAAATGAAGTATGATATGCAGGTGTTAGTGACACAGTGAAAAATATATAAATATAAAAGCTTTACGTTTTAATACAAGATTAAAGAAACTGTTTTATCAATCACCGAGTCCACAAACTCTGCCCCAGAATCCTTCTCAAAATGCCTGTACTTCCCTTGCATCACCTTCAGTGGTGGACACGCTTTCTGAAATTTCCTAAACCATTTATGTTCCCGTCCGAACCTACTTTTCTCTAATAAAAGCAGCCTCCATCCTTCCATTGTCTCTTCAGAAGTTAGATAAGCGGATGCAAGTATAGTATGCAAATGAAATAGATTTCTTGTCCCTGTTAGCATCATGTAAACGCAGGTTGCCCAAGATCCAGTAGAAATGACACCATACAGTTTAAAAGCTCCAAAATTTGTAGCACTTTGGTTGATAAAAGCTGCAAACAAGAGATCTGAAGTGGGCATAGCAAAGCACTCATTATGCTGAATAACAAGAAGTTGTAGCTCCCTGTAAGCTGTTGTAGCTCGTTTGAGACTTCCAATATCGTCGATATCCGTACATAATTGGGCCACCCAAAAGGTTGGAAAGTAGGTGGTGAATTGCATCATTACAATCATGGCAATATTTGTAGTCCAAGTAAAGCTCATCATGTAAGCTTCCAAAGTTGAGAAAAACACTCGAACTAAAACTGAAGATGAAGGCAATTCAAATGAGCTTGAAAGGAAAGCAGGAAGTTGGGGCTCGCTCACGTTCAGAACGAAAATGCTTATGGTCCACATCAATACCAAAATAACACCATTATCCATTGAAGCATGAACGGGATCCTCCTCTCCAAGTGGATGTTTGTATTTTGGAAACGAAAACTTTTCTGCAATCAACAAAAATTAATAAGAATTATATAAAACCATGTAATTTTTTTAGTTTTCACTTACTTTCGTTAGTTTTTGTGAGAGAGATGCAACGTCGAAATAAAGACTGGAAACTTTCTCTATATTTCCACAAGTAAAAGTTGTGACTGAGACAAGCCGCATGGCCGGAAACTAACATAACCTGGAAAACTACGTGCCACAAATTTCCAGCCACCAACAGCGACCTAAAACCGTAGAGAAGATAGAAAGATTTTAAAGCCACAAGGAAATTATTGAAGAACCAAAAGTTATGAAGAGTGGAGTAAGGGGCTTGAAACCCAGAAAATGTTTTAGATTTTATATTCCACTCGCAAGGAAAGAATGCGATGGCGTTTGCAGTTGAGAAGTAAAAATTAAAGATTTTAAATGTCTTTTCGAAAAACATTTTGCATAGAGCAATTTTCAGTAAAGCAACTGAAGTAGCACGGTTGGTAGTTGCTTGAGTTTTGCCAAAAATTCCCTAGATATATTTTAGCTACTGGAAAGCAAAGTGTCACATTTGACGTGGTTCGCTTCGCAAAGCGAAGCGGAGCACGCTTCCTATGCTGAATTATTTGAAGGGACATGAGACATTTTCTGAAAAATCTTAGCCCCTTATGAAAAATTAGGGACTTGTTTGGAGTGAGCAACGACAGCCTAACAAACACTTAAGAGAAAACATGGGAATAGGAGAAAAGCTTTTTAAAAATGTAAGTTACGTTTTGTTCTAAAATGAGAGCTGTGGTCGTAAAACGTGTAAAAATCACTTTACGCCTTTGCGTGTTTGTAAAGCTTCTGTTATCTAATGCCAGATTGAAGTGTAAAAATGTCATGTCAATAATACTGTCTGTGTTTGGGTCAAAATTATTTTCGCAAACGGTCTTATGAACATGCAACATTATATAATGTTTCTGCTTACGTGATTGCGGAGAATGTTTTACAATAAAAATCAATACATACATGCCTACTCTATATGACCATCTCAATACGCCCCAATAGTAATTACCTAATTAAACGCCAAGAATATCACAAAATTATAACAAAAATTGAGCGTAGAATTACAGCTTGGGTTCAGTGCCCAAGATTGTGTTAAATTGTGTTAGAAAATTTACTTGACGTGGACATTGAATGTGAGAACATCGTAAAGACCTACTCACTTTATCTCACTGTATGAACATTATAACTCAGAAGAAATACTTTTAACTCGATTTTACAAGATTTCAATACTATCTTCATCTTAAACATTAATTTCTAGGTTTTGGAGTGAAAAACAATTTTTAGTCTATTAGGGAAACAAATTCGTATTTACTGCAGTATTTAAATGAACATAGAGTTTTTAAATAAAAGTCCCAGCCAGGTAAGAAATGCTTTTGAGAGAAACGAAGAAAAAATTGGAAGAATAACCCATTAATAAAATATATTTAGTCTAGTGGTAATACCGGTGAATGCCAGCATGCCAATGTCACAAACTTCCATGTGTCCAGTTATGCAAAGTAGTCAAAAGTAATAAAGTTTATTTCAAAACTGTTTGTATCAACACTCGACAGTGGCAAAACATGGTTTCTTATATAATACATTATGAATTTATGTGAAAACCTACTCCTCAACAGACTGAAGCGCGAATAGTTATGTTTCTTTCATTTGGATCAGTGAGAAGATACGTGAGCTGTATGCAGACGCTTCACCTAAGAATCGAATTCCCAATTTTTAATATGCTGCATTTGTAGACAACGTTGATTACTCACAAAATGCAGAATAAAAAGTTGGGGTAAGCTAATACTACTGGAGGACTTTTGAAAGAATTTTGAAAATTCAAAAATTGGAAAAACACGCGCGTAAATTAAAAACCAATATGAGCGAATTTCTATGATGAATTTAAAAACATTCGAAAATTCGAAACAACCCTTGTAGTGGCTTCAATAAACTATAAATTCAAGAATATAAATGATTTTCTGCACTTTCAGTACACATATTGGTTTTTAAATTTTTTGTAAAAATTCGCTCGTCTTCGCTTTGAATCTTTGAATTTCAAAAACCCCTAAATTGACACCTGTAGAATCGCTTGGAGAATACGTCGAAAAAAATTTCAACCTAATCCGTCAACAAACCTCTGAGAAAATGCTGTTCCTTTAGAAAGACCCTAAAATCTTCAAGTTGCCCCTATCAAATTACCCCGGCCGATAAACATGTCCAAAAAGCATAACACACAGAGGTGTTTATTGTTGGCATAACCATGATTCCATCTGAAATACACATATCAGGTCGATTTCATATACATAGCTGCTGGAACTTCTCAGTGATGACAGTTCACATTTTGACCTGATACAGATAATACAGTAATATAATTAAATCAAATGAATGAATAAAACTTTGTACTTCGCATTCGTATTAGTATCTTCGAATTATTAAAATAATTAATGACATGGTAATGTTTGCTGAGCAAACATTTTTAACAATAATTACATACATATTTTGTGAACACAATTTCCGACTCGGTTTATCAAGCAAGAATTTTTACATGAATATATTCAAAGTTAGAGAGGAAAATCTAATTGGAAATTGATTGTGTGTGTAGCATACTTGTTCATGGGAGTTGCCAAGACATGGAAGAGTTGCATATTATTCAGCTCGGGGAAATTCTCTTCCAAACCGGTTTCCTTGTTGCAGAAGCACTTGCATGTAAAAGGTAGAAGACCGTTCTGCATATTGACACCAAGTGAATGATTTTTTTACAGTCATGCAGTTGTGGGTTAGGAACAGTTGAAGGACACATTACATCACATTGTGGAATTGGTTTGATGCAAAACGTGCAGATAAACCTGTTCTTAAGATAAGCATTTACATCAGTCCATTGCACAACTTCAAATCATATAATTGAGCTGGCAACGAGATTCTGGCAACTTGTGTGAAGTTACGTTCAAGCTCTCTTTTCATGATGAGTTATGAAATTTTTGTGACAATATTGGTGGCACTAATATTTTATTTCTTGATAGTCCTTTTTACGGAAAATTTCATCAACAAGAGAAACCAACCTCCTGGTCCACTTCGATTACCTATCGTCGGAAATTTGATTCAGCTAGCATGGATAAACTCCAAAGAACCCCACACGGCTTTCACCAAATTGAGCCAGACGTATGGAGATATTATGAGCATTCAGTTGGGATCTGTATCTTCTGGTAAAAAACGTATTTATAGCTAGAGTCCTAAACATTAGTAAATTAGCTAATTAAATAATATTTAATATGCAGATTTAAGTATTTTAGTCAATTTCTTGAATTATTATAGTCGTGCTCAATTCATTTGATCTTATGCAAGAATATTTATCCAAAGCGGAGTTCAGTGATCGCTACTTTCTTGGGTGGTTGGTTGAACGAACATATGGAAAGAGACTAGGGCTCGTATTTTCACAGTACCCAAATCCATGGAATGACCTTCACCGCTTTACCCTGCGTACGATGAGGGATTTCGGTTTTGGGAAAAGAAACACTATGCATTCCGTCATTCACGATGAGCTTTCCGATGTTATTAACGAGCTAAAAACTTGTTTAAATGAACACGATGGGATTTACACTTTTGATGATTCAAATGTTTTCATTACTGCCTCACTCAACCTGGTTTGGAGCATGTTGGCTGGAACAAGATATGAACACAGGGATCCAAAATTACGACAACTTACTAAAATAACACGAGATTGGTTTGCATCTTGCAACACTGGAAATAGCGTGCTCGTCGCATTTCCAGAGTGGAAGGATTGGTTCCCGTATTGGACGGGAATGACCTTTCAACGTAAATGTTATGAGGTCACGAACTCCTTTTTCCAACAATTTGTCGATGAGAGAAAAAGGTTGGGTTTTTACAAAACGAGTCCGGAAAATTTGGTGGATGAGTTTCTCCGTCAAATTGAGACGTGTCAGGAGAAAGGCGTGGATGAAAATATTTTCACAGGTTTGAATCATTATGAAACTGGAATATGTTTGAAGAGTACTGTAAAGTTTTGGTTTATTTTTGTATAGAACAACAACTAGTTGCGTTGATAAGTGATTTCTTCATAGCCGGAGTTGAGGTATTTAACAAATAATTCGAGTTATATTAGAATTAATGTTAAACGATATTTCACACATTATAGACAACTGGAAACACGTTAGTGTGGTGCATTCTTTACCTCCTTCACAACCCTGAAGTTCAAAAGAGGGTTCAGGCAGAAGTTGACTCATTAGTTCCTCAAGGAACTTTTCCAACTCCTGAAATTGAATCAAAGTAAGTCATGTCTAATTTTAAAGGAGGCAGATTTTCGGATCAATTATAAAATTTGACAAAATGATGTTGGTTTCTGTAGGTTGCATTATGTGCGGGCAACAATAGCAGAGACTCATCGCATGGCAAGCGTATTTCCATTAATGATACCACGTGCACCCACTCAAGATACGTATATTGGAAAATATTTTATTCCAAAGGTAGGCAAGGTTTTTCTAATGTCAAAGCAAAGCATAAATTCAATGTATTATATATTTTCCATTTTTACAAAAACTACCAGGGTACCTACATTGTTCCAAATATGCATGGGATGCATCACGATAAAAGCTATTGGAAAGACCCTGAAAATTTTCGACCTGAAAGGTTTCTTGATGAAACAAGGCAATTTAAAACGGACCCACGACTAAAGGCATTTGGATTTGGTAAGCAATTAAATTTATTTGAAATCAAACGGGTTTTGTAATCAAACCATTCTCTTTTTTATAAAATAAAGGCAAGCGAATTTGCGTTGGTGAGCCGCTAGCATCAATGAGTCTCCTCCATTTCCTTGTTGTTCTCATGCAAAATTTCACATTTCACTCCGTACCCAACAAGCCGCTGCCCTCCATTAAACCAATTGTGGGGGTCACTTGTGGACCACCGGTTTTTCGAGCTCTCATTAAGCGCCGATTTTAATACAAAACTGTTATTGAATAAGGGCTAAAGTAAATAAAAATGTAGCGTTGTGAAGAAAATTAGACACATTATATTCCAAATTTATTTCAGAATTTATACTTTACGGTTTTAGGCAACCACTAAATAAATGGCAAGCATACAATTTTTAAGCGTGTAAAAATATTGTTTTTAATACATTAATAGAAAAACGGTTTTATCTATCACTGAATCCACAAACTCAATGCCGGAGTCTTTCTGGAAATATTTATAGTTCCCCTGCATGACTCTCAAAGGTGGACAAGCCCGCTCAAATTTCCTAAACCATTTGTGTTCCCGTCCAAAACTACTTTTCTTTGATAAATAAACTCTCCATCCTTCCTTCGTCTCCTCAGAAGTTAGATAAGCGGATGAAAGTATAGTATGCATATGGAACAGATTTCTTGTACCAGTCAACATCATATTGAAACAGGTTGCCCAAGCTCCGTTTGAAATACCATATAACTTGAAAGCCCCAAAGTTTGTCGCACTCTGGTTGATAAACGCTGAGAAAAGGAGATCTGAAGTGGGGGTTGCAAAGCATTCGTTATGTTGAGTTATGAGGAGTTGCAGTTCTCTATAGGTTTTTGCAGATCGTTTGATGCTTTCATTATTATCCAAATCTTTGTTTAATTGAGCTACCCAAAAGGTTGCGAAATATGATGTGAACTGCATGATTACAATCATAGCAACATTCGTAGTCCAAGTAAAACACATTATATAAGCTTCCAAAACGGATAAGGAAACCCGTACTGGAATTGAAGATGATAATTCAATTGAGCATGAAATTAATGGAGGAAATAATGGATCGCTCATGTTTATAATGAAAATGCTCAGCGTCCACATGACTGTTACAACGGTTGCTGCTTCCATTGTAGCATGCACAGGATCATCCTCTCCAAACGGATGTTTGTACGTTGACAACTGAAACCTTTCTGTTATAATAAATTTATGTATTATTTAAAATTACATAAAATTTTATAGGATTACTTACTATCATTTGTTTCAGATAGAGAAATGCAACGCCGAAAAAGTGACTGGAAACTTTCTCTGTATTTCCACAAGTAAAAATTGTGACTTAGAGAAGCCACATGGCCAGAAAGGAGCATAATTTGGAACACTATATGCCACAAATTCCCAACAGTCACCAAAGAGCGAAAACTATACACTAGATAAAAGCACTTAAAAGCTACCAGAAAGTTATTGAAGAACCAAAAACATTGAAGGTTTGAATACGGGGGATCAAATCCAGAAAATGTTTTAGATTTTTTGTTCCACTCGCAAGGAAAGAATGCTATGACGTTTGCAGTGCCGAAATATAAATTAAAAGTTTTAAATGTCTTTTCGCAAAACATTTTGGATAGAGGTTCAGTAAAACAACTGAAATAGCACGTACCGTAATTGCTTGAATTGTGCCAAAAATTCCTAGATATTTTAGCGACTGGAAAGCAAAGTGTCACACTTGACTTGGTTTTAGTTCCAAAACACGCTTCCTATGCTGAATTATTTGAAGGGACATGAGACATTCTCTGAAAAATCTGAACCCCTTATGAAAAATTAGGGGCTTGTTTTAAGCGAGCTACGACAGCCCAACAAACACTCAAGAGAAAACATGGGACTAGGAGAAAAGCTTTTTAAAAATGTAAGATACGTTTTGTTCCAAAATGGGAGCTGTGGATGTAAAATGTGTAAAAATCACTTTACGCCTTTGCGTGTTTGTAAGGCGTTTCATATCTAATGCTAGACTTAAGTGTCAAAACGTCATGTCAAAAATACTGTCTGTGTGGATGTTTGGGTCAAAATTAATTTCACACAAGATATAACGAACATGCAACATTGCATAATGATTCTGTTTACGTGATTGTAGAGTATGTTTTATAATAAAAATCCATATATACCAGTTATATACACACCATCTCATAACGCCCCAATAATAATTACGTCATTACACGCCTAAAGTGTCACATAATTATAACAAAAATTGAACGTAGAATTACAGCTCGGGCTTAGTGCCCAAGATCAAGTTTAATTGTAGTAGAAAATTTACTTGTCAAGAAAATTGAATTTGAGAGCGTATTAACATTATAACTCAGAATTATTTTTAATTTAATTTAACTAAATTTCAGTATCACATTTGACTTGGTTTTAGTTCCAAAACACGCTTCCTATGCTGAATTATTTGAAGGGACATGAGACATTTTCTGAAAAATCTGAACCCCTTATTAAAAATTAGGGGCTTGTTTTGAGTGAGCAACGACACCCTAACAAACACTCAAGAGAAAATAAACAGACTTTCGCAAAATACAAGTGACAAAAGCGAAGCGGTTGCTTCAAAACTTTTAAAGGTTAGAATGTTTCTCTATGGCATGTATTCCAAAGAGAAACAAATGTAATTAATTAGTTACGTAACCAACTCAAAGCCGCATTTGATATAAAAAGACAAGGCAAAGCAATAAAATATTCCATGCCAATGTTGAAATATTAACTGTTTTGCAAACAGAAATGAAACACACTTCAAAGCAATCCGGGAGCTGTAAACAACCTTTAAACCTTCTTTGGTTGGAACACGCAATAGATTGATATGATAACTGAGTTTTATCCCTGCAAACGGACAATTACAAGCTGTCCCCAACCCAGCCCTTATTCCTTTAAAAAAGTAAATATTTTTTCACAAACCCCATTTTAGGGTTTCGCAGAAAAGAGAAGTTTGTTATATGCGATTAGCAAATATTATTTCTTCCTGACTGCTGAAATTATTGAGCAATAAATTTGTGTTTATACAAACGAAGAGTCAAATGTGAAAGTTTTCTTTGTTTTCTGTCCAGTTAAACATGTTTTTGTACTGCATTGTTAAAACGAACAGTAGACAGTTTCAGACCGAGAACAAAAACGACTGCAAAAATATGGCTCTTTTCCATATGAATAATTACACTCTTGAGTTGACACAAAGCCAACCGACGCTACTGTTTCTTTAACAAACCAGGAAGTATGAGCTAACACTTTAAAATTTAAGCCACTTTTGGCAGAGACACGCCGGAATATGAGATGTCAAAAGTTTAGTGTCATGTTTCAAATTTCACTTGGTAAAAATACCCGCACCTATTATTTATTTGTTTCTGTCGGTAAATTTATTTAAGGAGCAGCTGGATTTTTTGTTTACCCAACTGGTGAGAGTGGCCCTGTTGAGGTTTATAATAATTTGCAACGACCTGGAGATTTTATCACTTTGCTATTATGTCTGTCCGTGTGTGCACGGGAACAAGATAACTTTCAAATGCTTTGACTTTTTCAAATTTTGTTTTCACCAATTGATAGCTTGATACCAATTAATGTTTGGACAAAATTAGGGTAAATTTTTAAGCATAAGGTATACCAAATGATATGTCAATAAAAAGCTAAGAGCTGCGGACTTAGATGTTCATACTTGCCCCTCCTTGACATTTATATTTTGGGGGGTTCAAATTGATATGATGTGCTTTATATCAAAAATCATTCCGCATTTCTAATCAGATTGTAAATCATGGCTACAACTTCATCGTTGCAAGTTCTCCATATTGCTTCTTAATATGTTTATACTTTTTTCCTGTACAATTAGAAAACTCAAGAAGCGTATCTGTTAACATCAGTATTTACTTACTGCCTTTATTTTTTAAATAATACTTGCGACATGGCTACTTCCGAAATTCATACATAATTTTTGCAATGAAATTACAGATACGGACAACGCGGAGAAGAAATGTTGAATTTCCGTGTAGTAGTTTTTTGGTAACAATATACAGAATATGTAATACTATAAAAATTAAAAAAAATCAAGACACTGCATCAAGAGTTGAGACGTCAGTTGAGTCATGATACTTTTTTAAGTAATTTATAATACACACATTTGTTTATTTAAAGAAGTACAGTACACAGCAAATATTCACATCTATCTGCTCTTGATCTTTGACTCTGTCATAAACATCTTGTTGCAAAATTCCTTAGTCAAAATCTCAATGGAGAAATAATACTGGTAGACTCATTCCATGGGTTCACTGTTTAAATTACTCCTCGCTGGCAATTCTAGGAGTCATCTTTAGCCACATCCCGTTAGCAGGTTTGAGTGTCGTGTTGTTGCTGAATTTTACGGGGATTTCGGTTAGAGTGCCTGGCTCCAATTTAAAATTGTAAACCAAGGATGCCACAACTGCCTGATGAGTAGAAATAATTAAAAATTTCAATTTTGAATTTGAATGTACTTATATGAAAGATGAAAAGCCATTGACTGCCAAGATACGTTCGCTTACCTTCACTTCCGTCAATGCAAAGCGCATACCTGAAACAAAAAAGTCATTGAATGTAAAATATTTTATACCTTCAAGAAAATCATTAATTTTGTGACAATTCATTACCAATGCAGTTCCTATTTCCATGCCCAAATGGGGCAAAGGTAAGAGGGTGTCTCTCTGCTTTCTTCTCAGGTGTAAACCTTTCCGGATCGAACTTATTGGGATTCTCATAAAACCTTTCATCCCGATGAATTCCCAGCACTGGAAGGGAGACCATAGTGCCTTTCTCTATGATTGTATCAGTTCCAGGAATTTTGTAGTCCTTTGTACAGACTCTCTCTGTTCTTGCAGCTGGAGGCATAAATCTTAAAGTTTCTAGAAAACCAATTAAAAGTATGCATGAAATTTACATACTTCAAATAAAAAATTATTAAGTTCTTTTCTCTCTGTCCTACCATTTATAACCATATCCAAATAATTCATTTCCAAGACCCCATCATACGTCAGTTTCCCTCCATTCGCATCAAACGAAGCTCTCACTTCTTTCAACAACTTTTCCTGAACATCTTGTTCCAGAGCTAGATTGTAAGCCGCAAAAATGAGTAGACTCTGTGTCGTATCAAATCCTCCAATCAAGGAACACTGAATTTGCCACAATATCATCATCATCAAATTTAATTTCGCTCTTTGAATGAAAAGCAGCTCCTGATCCATCATCCGTTCCCGTCATCACTTCCAACGTTTCTTTAGAATTTTCTTCCCCTTTTAGCAACCCTTTCTGAGCGTCCATCATCAACTGCAGAAAGTCATCTCGCCTTTCCCCAGTTTCTCTTCTTCTTTTCATGACATCTTTAATAACTCTCATGAAATATTTTTGTGGTTCTGTATCGAATGCTTGAAAACCCAACTGGTTAGCCACTTTTGGTGCAATCAAAAGCACCAAAAACTTTAGGAATTGCACAGGATTAAATTTAAACTGGAATCTTTGTCCCATTTCCTCAAATTCGGATAAAACACCGGGCTCACAATCAAACGATTTGCTGTCTATACCTAATTGTAAAATAAATTAAAGCACATATGAATGAAAGTTTTTAAAACTTCTTATTTATTCTATTTCAAAACGTATTTACCAAAAGCGCAGCTCGCGATGACGTCCATTGCATATTTAGAGTATGATTCACAAATATCAAACTCTCCACCAGCGGAGCCAACTCGTTTTTTCACATATTCACACATGAGTTGACTGCTCTTATCAAAAATGTCAAACATCCTTCGTATCTTTCCTGTTGTAAAGGTAGGACTGAGCTTCGACCTTTTAATAATAAAAATAATAATAATTTGATATACGAAAACCTTTATAAGAAACTACAAATGTGAATTTAACTAACCTTATTCCTTTCCATTGCTCTCCTTCCAAGCTAATCATCATCTTTTTAAGTAATAAATCAGAATCTTGTGTAGAAAATTGCCGACGATTTACAAAATGGTCAAAATCCTTAATGTAAATGTTTTTCATGAGCTCCAAATCAGCAATGTAGAATGTCGGCGAAATGAGATCAGAAAACCCAACAAAAGATTTCCCAGTTTTTTTTACATCATTCCATAAAATTTGTTCGGCTTCAACAAACGCAATCTTTCCAGTGAGAAATCGAAACAAGCGAGGAAACCCAGCTCCAATATAAGTTACGTTCCTGTCTCTGAAATATTTTCCGTGTTTGTAGTTCAGTATAAAGAGGAAGCCTATGATTCCAAATATTACCAACAAAACAAGCCACACTATAATCGAAATGAGTTCCATTTTAAAGAAAGAATAATTCCACAAAATCACTTATAATTATCACAAAACGCTACACACTCGTCTGTCGTTGACTGCAAACTAACTCCAGAGTGTTCTGTTCAAGTAGTTCTTATAATATATGAATCGTCAACATCAACATTGAAATAACAACCAAAGTGGACATTAACTTGTTGAGCGTATCATATCTGTAAGCATCCGTTTGTGTTTGAGTGATACGGCAGGCTGACGCAAGCAAGAAAGAACCAGCCAACATCATCATCGGTATCCACAACAAACTATCCTGTTATTTATGATGCTAACTATGTATGGATATAGCCAACTCTCTGTTTGCCCTTGCGTGTTCCCTACAAAAAACATGCTTGCTCTGGACTGTCTGGCTATACGCTGATGTTATATATCTAATTTTGGCATTGAATATTCAAGGAGTATTGACTGGACTTTGGGCAAGGCTAAATGAAAGAGATGTTGTTAGATGTAAGTCGTCATTACATACTGTATCATGGATTTATTATTTGTTTTGCTTTTCATGCTGTTAAAAACTCATGTACAATTATAATTTACGTAAGTTTTGTTTCAGTTATACGCACGCATGTGCGCAATCAAAGCATGACGTATTATGTTTACTATATTGCAAACAAAATTAACTGTTTTGGTTTTCTTTGAGCTGTTGTGTATTATTGAAATGTATCCATTTACCTGTTAACATTCATGTAAAAAATGTATGTCAACTGTGTAAAAACTGATGTGATGTGAGGATATGAGGGTGACTGCTTTTTGTTGTGAATTACATCATAAAAATGTGATGTGTGAGTCAGAGTTGTGTAGCAGGTGGTTCTGTAGCAAAGTGATGAATAAAACTCTCGGGAAATATTATGCGCGTGCAAATATAATTACTATATGCCGAGTATTCACGTATTCTCTTTGGCTATTCTGGTATTTACTTTACGATGTGCTCTAAATATTCAAAACTTGATTTTTATTACCATTTATTGCTGTAAACCAGTCTGTAAATCTCTTACCCACAGTGTACTGATAAATATCAGTAATATTTATGTG